>CAJNDV010026714.1:46371-57979 GCA_905221635.1 Symbiodinium sp. CCMP2456 | reverse complement strand
AGCTACTGACGCGCAGCTTGTTTGAGTGAGTTGAAGTGGTTGGAGTTTGCCAGGGAAGCCGTGTAGAGTCTGCAAGTTACTTGACACGACCTCGGCTCAAGACCGCGAGTGTGAGAAAAAGTGTCCGAGAGTTCAGTGCTTGTGCTTGCTTGGTTTGACTTGGAGCTGAAGCCTGACGTGCAGAGCGGTGTCAACACTTTTCGGCTCTGGTGAAAAGGAGCGTCCGGAAACCACGCAGAAACCATGTAGTGACACGTAGTGACTGCGCGTAGCAACTGTGTCATAAGAAAGAAAAAAGTTTAGAGTCTCACATGGAAGTCTTCAGAGAGGGAGTGATTCCAATTCTCCCTAGTTCTCTTTGATTGCTTAAAGCTCCCGAAGGATTCTAGGGCGTCTCTCGGTGCCATTCATCAAGCCGCAAAGTGTAGAGTATTGTAATATCCACACCTTTGTTGGAGCCCATGAATACGTTGCGATTTTTTAAGAACAGCTCATTTTGAGAACCTTCTTAAGACTTCGAAGCCTTCAAAGGTCGACAGGAAGAAAACCGTTCTCTCGAAACGAAAAGGAAAGCCACACGAGAACGTCGTGCGGGGACTGCAGATCCTTTAGCAGAAAGGGCTTCGAAGCTGCCCTTCAACCTTTGACTTCGAAGACTTCGAAGAAGACTTCGAAGGTTTCGAAGCCGAGGACGAAAAGCCTCCTTCGTCAGCAAGAATCGCCAAGGTCTCAAGCACCAGAAAATGCTTCTTTCCAAGCAGAACCCTGTGACAGTTGCCACTTTTGAAAGGCGATTCTGCCAAAAACCCAAGGAAACACGCATTCCAAAATCATTACCAAAAAACAATGTGTCGTTTGCGGTTTAGTCAAAGCCAACATGTCGACAATCGTTTCTGTTGGAACCACTGCCAAACAACAGCACTGCATCGCTGCTTGAACACGCTCCATGTCTTAAACTTTGCCAAGCAGTTTGCTCTTGGAACTTTTGAGAAGGGAATGCCATCAACGTGCGAAGAGTCCAGTCTTCACGTAGCTTTGTCCAAACTAAGTCTGACGAGTTGCAAAGAGCATTGAACGATTTGACAGACAGTCTAACTCGTTTGCATTCTTTAACACTCTGTTTTTTTCCCGGTTGCTCAGTCAATGAAAATGGTTGCTGCTGCAACTATTGTTCTTGCTGTGGAAGATGCGGTTCTGGTCTTTTGGCTTTGGCATGAAGACCAAGTTGTTTGGCAAAACGTACTGAAGTGATGAATTCATGAATGTTTCGTTTGTTTATGAGCCATGGGCTGCGCAAGAGTCCAAGACACGCATGGGAATAAGGCACAGCATCGCACGAAATTGAAAAGTTGCATAGACCTTGCAACACAATTTGCTTTAACCTAGTTTTTGCCAGCTTGATCAACAATGACAGCTGACGCATTTCTGCAATTGTGGTTGCCATGTGTCGATATAGCTTCAAGTGTGTTTGTGCGTTTGCCGGTTTATGCACCCGAGGAAAAGCGCCACGGGTATTGGATGCTGCTGTTGAACAAGATTTGTGTGTCCAATGACGAGGACCGACCATTCGGTCATGCTACATTCTTTGCACATGATCAACACCCATGACACGGTCACATAGTTCACGCGTGATAAAACTTGATGGGAATGCATTTGCCAGTTGTGATGTTTGATCTGCAGGCAGGCGTTGATCATGACGAACGTGCAGCTTGCATCAGGAAGGCTGCTGAACTTGCGCGGGCCCGAAAATGCGAATTGTGTGGTCTTGATGAAGTGCAAGTGTATCGGACATTGATCGTCAGGTAGCTCAAAGTTTGTATATCAACGCTTGTCGGCCTTGAGTTGGCAGGGTGTGGATCCTGCAAGCTTAGCGGCGGTCTCGAAGCGAGACAGTATTGCGACCAGATTGGAGCGACAATCCATTTGAGTAAGATGTCAACATCATGTTGTGACAAAAACAAGCGTACAACAAGAGTCGAACATGAGCACCACCAGACGGAAAGATTCTTTTACAGTTTTTTTACCGAAGTCAGTGTCGTATTAGCAAACGTGCCCGACCTGCAAATTGCTTCATAGATGCTTGGGTTTCCAGCGAGAAACTGTGGCAGAGCTTTCCGCCCATGGTCCGGAAAGCCCAGGCTGCCAAGGAAGGCCCGGACCAGGTGTGCTTCCGTGGGCAAGCGTTGCGACTTCAACAGCACTGGAGCATTGTGAGGGCAAGCAGCCGGTCTATCAGTAACTGCGCATGTGTTGCTGAATGGTTAAAGAGTCAAAGCTTCAGGCTTTCAGGTTTCTTCAAGCAAACGAAACACACCGCATTCTGCGGCACCCTGCGTACAATGAGTCTCTGGGATGCCACGATGAACGGCAGACCCGTGTGCACCCTCTCGCTCAGGTTGTGCATCGCACGGGCCATGGCGAAGGAAGAGGCAACTTCGGCTGTTGCCACTGTTGGGCTGGCAATGGCTGCCAAGTAAGCCACGCAGATCGATGCCCCTGTGCCGACACCGAAGTTAGAATGCCGCTCCGATCTGCGGAGGCCGAGCAGACGCTGCTTGCACTGGAGGAAAGTCTCGGACCCAGTGCAGAGGGAGATGCGAGAGCAGCAGTCGAGGATGTTCTGCAGGCCTCCAGAGCATCCTGGCGACAGCGAGGTGCCGGTCCACGGGCGTTGCTTTCCGTTTGCTCGCCTGAACCGGGGATGGAGAGCCTCGAAGCTGAGGGAAATGCGCTTATTTTTAAACCACCCCGCAAACATCCGTGCGCTTTAAGGCTTCGCGTCATCAAAAGTCCGCTGTGATTGCAATTTCAAAAGAGGGGAACGATGAGGCTCCCAATGGCAGCAAGGATGATGTCCAGCCAGCAGCAGGCAGTGGGCAGGAACTGATGCATTCCTCTCCGTCTTGCTTGTTGTGGCAGGCAGTCTGGTCGGCAAAAGCACTGGCGGAAGGAATGGGTGTGGGCCCTGTGGTTGAAAGTTGAAGTGGATCTGAGTATGCGGCAGTATGCGACATTCAGAACACCGATCCAAGCGTAGGGGGCCGCACGCCAAGAGTTACTGCGAGTGCCCTCTGCAGCTTGGAAGGTCCTCGTTTCGCGGACACATGCCACCGTGCGCTGCTTGCAGACCATCGCTGGAACCCCGGAGACTGTCTCCGGAGGCTGACGCTCGTGCGATTTGGCTATGAGCACTGGAATACACGGATCTCCAAGGGCCGGAGCCTTTGACGTCTGCGGCGCTGCTGCGTGCGTCGGCACAGCTCCTGCATGCGGGGCTGAGGCAGCTTCAATCTTTGTTGTGGTTGTGGGAATCGCACCGAAACTCTATGGAAAAGGCTTCGGCACGGTCTAATTAGGCAGGGCCTAGCTGAGGAAAAACTATCGCCCGCAAGCATAGTGCAACCTTCCGGATTCCTGACTAGACTCAGTTGTTCTGCAGTCCTGAGCTACATGAGCAGAAGGCAGTCGACGCCCCCAGGCCAAAGTGCAGTGCCTTGACCCGCTGCCTCGCACAGCGTGCAGCAACAGCAGCCGGCCTCGGCGCAGGTGCGCTGTGAGTGTGTGGTGCTCAAGGTTGAAGCGGGGCTTCTCGGCTGTTCTCCACAAGCCCTGCAAGATACGTTTACAAGAGGTTTGCTGGCCACATCTGCGTTACATGGCTTCGAACCTGCATGACTGTAGAGACCCCGGATTGTGTCAGATCCCGATGACGACGTTTTCGAGGAGGAGGTCCACCGCAGAGAAACCGAGTTGCAAAGCAGAGGAGTTTTCAGCCGATGCCGAGGAGGAGCGCGAGGCGGCTCGGCGGCTGCTTCGGGAGCTCTTCCGCTGCCCGAGGTCGGGAGGGCCAAGAGGGCGGGGAGCGGCGGGGAGCCGGAAGTCATCGGAAGTGTGTGTGTGTGTCTGCGGGCAGGCTTCCTGCAGACACGCCTCCGTCTCAAGCTGCGCAATAACGCTAGGGATGAGAGCTGCCTGAGCTGTGGCCCAGGCTGTCCTCGCTTGTAGAGTTCTCAGTTGGACCTGGGACGATGGATGGGGAGAAGGAGGCCAGCGATCCTTTGACTTCGGCACTGGCGCTAATTGTCTGTGAGAATCGATTGTTGAGCCACAGGGACTGCACACCGAGCCGGGAGTCCTCGACAACTTGAGGCTCGCCTTGTCCGATTTGCGGTGGGTCTGTGTTGGCAGGGCTCTGTTGCCCTGTGCGGAGACATCGCAGGCACGTGAAGCAACTGGATGCTGCAACAAAGGCAGCTTTCGCCTTCTGAACCGAGGGTCGTTGTGTTTTGCCACGTCCATCAAGCTTATTGACACCTCAGCAGGCTTACAAGCGATGTGCCATTCTAAGACGCATGTTCTGGCAATCTCTTCACATCTTGGGCGATCTGAAACGTACCTTCAAAGATTGGCTCCACTTGCCCAGGTGCCTCTCACATCACTGCTGCCTCAGGTTCCAAGGACATGGTGCAAAGGCCACGGCCGCTTGAACGATGCCTGTGTATGTGGTCGATATCCTTCAAGCCTCCAGATTTGGCTGTATTTGGAGCACTGAACATGCCCAAAAAGCCCCCTTTTCCCGGCCCCTCCCCACACACGGCCGAATTTGTCGGTAACCTTTCGCTGTCGCAGTGGGCTGATAGTGGAGAACCTCTTCCATCTTAAGGCTTTAGAAGCTATTCTATCTTGTTTTGGGCAGCTTGAGATCTCCTGGCATGGGTCTTGACCCCAGTGAGGCTGTGCGTTTCCACACGCCTTGCGATGTGGGCACCAGGCTGTGGGCTTTCTGCCTTGTTGAAACTCCTGGAGATGGATCTGGCATGGATGGAGTTCTAGATTCCAGTGCTGCTCGGTAGGTTTGGAACGTAAGTGTCGTGCCTGCTTTGTAACTAGCGGGGTGCAACTTGGGAGAGATTGTGGTAAAATCAGGCGAAGCCTCCAATCACAGCGAGCTGCTGGTAGGCCACCACTGCATTCAGCTTCTGATTCTTGCAAAGCATGACCAGCATTCCCAGAACAAGTGAGGAGACTGGCTCTAACCATGTTCAGCCGTGAAGCGATGAAACCTCTCCCAACATGCTCAGACCATGTCAAGTGACCGAAGTGTTCCGTTGCCAAAGAGTATTGAATGAATTCATGCTGTGGCGCAGGTCTTCTCGGACGCGAGGCTGATGAACTGTCGCGAGGCAGAACCTGATGAGGGGTCCATGAGAATGCAGACTGCCTGGTGACTTTGGACTAGTTTCGTCACAAGGTTGCCGTGCCTGGAATCTGGAAGCATAGTAGCGGCAGTCGCTTCAGCCACTGTTCCCGAAGCTTCCCGTGAGATTTTGCCAGGGGAGATCCTGAAGCAGCTCCGGCGAGTCCTCCCGATGCTCCAAGGACTGCGTTGTCGACCAGCTTCTCATGTCTCTGACTGCGACAGCCAGGAAACCACTTCCCATACACCCTGCAAGGACCTGGATCTGAGCAGGTGAGGAAGGCTTGGGGACACAAAGCGCTGACTTTGGGCGAGCATGTTGCAGAGGGCAGAGCGTTGAACGATTCATCCTGTCTTCCGCCTCGAGTGCAGGTCTTCGACGCGGCATGGGCATTCGTCAAGGAACAAGGCGACACTTCCGGCCGGGTCTGTGAGCTGATGACAACTTCCCGACCCACGATCCGTTTTCTAGCCAGCGATTGTTCTTATTAGCCTCACTCGGAATGCTGAACTTGAGGAAACCGGCATTGACCTTGAGCCGAGCCCAGCTGTCACGTGAGGTGCTTTGGACAGTGAGAGGACCAGGCGGGAACTCGGCAAGATGATTTCGTCACACATCAGACAGACGCAAGATGACGAAGCACAAACGCGACGCAAGTAGGCATGGAGAGAGAGAGAGAGAGAGAGGTTTGTTGTCTATTGCCAGTCAGTACTCTGCCGCAGGGAAGCTTCCATCTGTGCCGTCTGGCTTTGCGCCAGCCTTAGCTGATCGTGATCCCAGAGCGATGCGGCCTTTGCTCTTTGTGGCGCCTAGGTGCAGATGCGCTGAAAGCACGGCGCGAGAGGCTTTACTGTAAGGAGTTTATCCCCTTTCTCCCAGTTCACCCCAGTGAGGGCAGACAGGCACACTGACAAGCTTTCTGAGCACAATGACAAGCGGCTCAACCATAGCAGTGTGTGCTCGTGTGGAGTGGAGTTCTCATTCCGAGAAGATTTGCATCGGGACAGAAGTGTAACCTTGACACATGTGATTCAATCATGCCGTCTGCAGGCTGCTCCACCACACGCGCAGGAATCACAGTTTTCCCATTTTCAGAACCTAAACCTCCAAAATGGTGATTCCTGCGCGTCTTCCCCTCTCTCAGCCAGTCGGCAGCAGGGAGTGTATGGATCCAACACAGTACTGCTTCAAGCAGAAGTGTTCAATGTTTGCATCTCTCTCTTCGAAGTGAGGGCAGTTTGCAGTTTGGCACTGACGAAGCGAGACAGTTCTGTGGCCCCGGTTGTTGGAATGCCTTTATTAATGACAGATGGGGGCATGTTCACACTCCTGCCACGAGTAGGACGTTTGCAAGTGGAATGCAGATCGGTGTGGGCCCAGTGCCACGAACTCACCTAACCAATGTGCAATTGAAATCCCAGCTGTCTGAAAGGGAAGATGGATCGGTCGTACTGTACTGCCCATTCGTAGGATGCTCTTGCAAGTGTCATGGGCCAGTCTTGTCTGTTGTGCAGATTGGAGCTTGCGCCGACAAGTCCTCCTGTGCCAGAGTGGAGGCTGCAGCACTTTAGCTGCTGAAAGTCTTTTGTTTGATCGCATGCGAAGATTGGACAAGTCCATTGCTGTGGGCCGTTGAATGTCGGACTCGCAGGTTGTAGCACTGGTCGAGAATGTAGGGTTGCAAGCAGCTCGGCAAAATTCATGAAGGATTCCTTGCACCTCCGAGCAGCAGCTTCCTGGTGGTGGCCTTGGCGATGGTTCCAGTTTCTGTTCAGCAGGCACTTCTGTAGGGGCCTTCGCGAGGCGCGGACCAGAATGCCTGGATGCAGGCATGACAAAGAAACGACTGCGAGGAGAGCACAGCTGCGTCATCCGGCGAAAGGTGCTTGCGCGGCTCTGCTCCGACACCGACCAGGAGGGCTGGCGGCTTGTTTCAGAAGAGGGCACCTGTGCTTTCGTTTTGCGCGTGGCGTCGTTTGGAGGAGGGGCCGCCCACGAAAAGGCGGCGCCTGGAGGAGGCCGAGGCAGCGAGCGGCAGCGAGCGGAACGCCGGAACAGATTGCAAACCCTTAACTTACGTAGGGTTCTCGCCCTTAAAAGGATGAGCTCTGATATCCCAGGGCCGGACCGCCAGGCCCCCACACTTCCGGCAGCAGAGCTCCGTCGGCTCCTCGTGCCCGGGGCGACGCGGGGCTGGTGTCTGGCCGGGATACCCAGAAGGCTTCGGCCTGAGGCACTTCTTGAGAATTGGTGGGGAACAGGAATATTTTCGGGCGACTGACTGCAAGCTTGCATGCTTTGAACTGTGTGCTCGGAATGTCCTCTTGGCTTCTTGCTTCTCTGGGCAGATCTCCGACTTCAGGCTGCAAGCAACTCATCAACAATCCCCATCCGCATCCGCATCCGAAGCAAGCGTGTTCGGTAAGCCCCTGGTCAGGCAGTGACAACGATGGCGCTGGAATATTGCCCTGGCCTCAGAGAGATGTGCTGCTTTGAGATGCCTCTCATTGCATGCTATTGAGATCGGGGAAAGCTTGATGGACAAGTCACCTGCATTGGAGCAAGCCTCTTGATCGTGAGCTTTTGTATTTTGTGTTGCCATCCGACTATGTGCAGCTTCTTTCGAAATAGTCTATGGCCCACAAGCCAGCAACCACTCTCCGTGGTGGAGGTGGAGATGCGAACTCTTGTGCTGGAAGCAAAGCACATTTGTCATTGAAAGTGCCCTTATGTGAAGCATCCCGTCTGTCAAGGGCTGCCATAAGAGGAGACTTCGAGAGCATATCTGGCACTTGTCTTCACTGCAGTACATCCGCAGTACCATGAGCAGAGGTCCCAGACAGGCGACTTGTACAGCATCAGCGTAGCTTCTGGATTCCTAGAGCACCTGAGTTTTTTCTAGGAATGCAGACAGACATGTTTCTCAGACATGTGCTGTACGCGTTGAAAAGACCTGAGAGTGCCCAGGCATAGTGCTGGGGGGCTCCGGTGATGGACAAGGCTCCACACCAAACCGTCAGGCCGAGTGCAGGTGAGAAGGTTTTCGTCCTTGAGGCAGCCTGGCCTTGCTCTCAGCCAGCGTGTCCTGGCTCCGGTCCAGTTTCCAGGCGTCTGCATCTTCGAATGCTTTTTGACACCTTGCTATCCAGCAGAATGCGTTCTGGTTCTGTTTGGAGGAGTGGGATCTGGGACGACGTCGGGCACCAAGACTTGATGGGGGGATAAGGAGCCCCAGGCCTAGTGCTCAAGCTTGAGCTGAGGTGCACATCGGGCGACGGTTCGATGGTTACGAGGGAGGCTCTCCGACACCCTGAGGCAGGCCTGCCAAAAGTGCACGGGCCTCCTTCCCCGCCGATGCCAGTAGTGAGCAGAGAGAGGCCGCAGAACAGAGTCTGAGTCGCCTCTCGCTGCGTCATTGGGTGCTCAAGATGAACTAGGTAGAACGGTGAGCCATTGTAGCAAGCCACCTGCAAATCAGAGGATGCTGCCGGTTGAGGATGTTGTTGCCAGCCCTTGGGGCGCGGCCCGGTTCATTCGGGCTTTGTAGGAGCGTCTCAGGTTGCCACGAAGGTAGGAGACGTGAGTTCACGATTGATAATGATAATGATTCCTGCCTGAGTCGCCAAGGTTGGCCTCTTCCTAACGTGCTGTGCGACGATTGCTTTCGTGGGGTTTTTGCTGGCGTTGATGGAGGAGAGCCCCAAGGCTGGCTACTCCAATGCTCCCACGTCCCACCTCATGGAGTGCGCGGACTCCACGGACTTGCTCTTCTCGGACCTCTTCTCGGACGGCACCGGGCTGGGACTCCTGGAGCCATTGTGGCGGCTCTTCACCCCAGAGGGTGCTTTGTGGACGCTACTTACGGGCTGGGATCCTCGAGACCATGCCTCCTCTCTGGGTCTCTCTGGCATGCTCGAGGCAGTGGCCAGCCTCATTGCCACAGCCCTCACCCTCTTCAACCATGCTATGGCAGCCCTGCTAAGGCTGTTGTTTCCTAGCCGCCGCTCTAAGGCGTCCAAGGGTGAGAAGAATGCCAGCGCAGCACATGAGAAGATTCAGATGACCTTCCTTCAGGAAGCTCATGCCTACTTCGGATATGTGCGCCTCTTCTGCCTTGGTCTCATTCGTGAGTACATTGTCCGGGCGTGTGCTTTCTTCCTGAAGGATGAAATCTGTGTCCGGTACATGCAGCGAGAGAAGTGGAGTGTTGGATGGACCGACTTCTATTTGCAGCATATGTACAAGCTCTATGTAGATTGCTTTGCACGACCCATCGCCTCTGCCCCTGATGCTGCTGTTGATGTTGTGATTAGAGAACGGGCGGGTGGAGACTTGTTCGGCCCTCTCAATGACCTGAAGCTCACGAAGAACACACGCAAGTGCGTGAACCTGTCGTCCTACAACTATCTTGGCTTTGGCGGTGTCGATGAGCTACTCGGCAGCCGAGGGTTTTGGCATCTTCGGATGTCCTGCTCAGCGAGCGATGCTCAGGTTCTGCACCCCCGTTGCACGGAAGGCCGTGCGGGAGAGTGGCTGGTCCACCTCGGGAACCCGTACAGAAGGGGGTACCAAGGAGTGACTTCGGCGTTCCCAGCGGTGCTTTGCAGCGCTTTGCCGTCCGCAGCATGCCACGAGGACATCCATCGCCAGCTTGAAGATGAGGTCGCGGCGTACCTGCAGAAGGCAAGCCCCAAAGCCCTCCCGGAATGTGTTACGGTCAGGTCAGAGAGGAACATACCAAGATAGAGTCACGTCCAGAACTTTTGCTGACTGTGGATTGACCACAGCTTGCAAGCTTACGAGGAGGATGCCTTGGTGCTGGGAATGGGCTTCGCTACAAACTCCACCATCCTTCCGGCTCTGTTTGAGGCCAGTCGGATTTGCATGAGAGCCAAGAAGGAAGCTAGGCCGCAACGTGCCCTGATCTCGAGTGTCAGGCCAATGCTAACGGCAGTGGCATTTTAGTCCTCAGTGACGAGCTGAATCATCGCTCGATTGTGGAAGGCCCGATGCCTCCCTTTCACATCCCCGAAGCATCACCTCCAAGTTCTTCGCGTCTCCAACGGCCCAAGGCGTGCGCCTCTCTGGTGCCACGGTGCGTGCCTTCACCCACAACGACATGACTGCCTTGGAAGGGGAGTTGCAGAAGGCAGTGGAGAAGGGCCAACCAGGCGGGTTCTCCTGCAGAGTTGCTAGTCTCGAGCCGACAAGGCCCTGTTTAGCGGTTTAGCATGCAGATAGGGAGGATTGGAACAACTACAGTTACAAAGTCTTGCTGTCTGGTTTATGTTAGATTTCGGCCTCGAGGCAGCGGAAAGCCGTGGCGCAAGATCTTCGTAGTGGTGGAGGGCATCTACTCAATGGAAGGCACACTTCTGATTTCCATGGCTCCAAGCGTAACATGCCTCAGATTGATTGAAGCTAAGTGTTTCGTCCGGGCTTCCCGTGCTTTGTCGTGGGCGAAAGCAGGAGACTTCTGCCGCTTGCGCGAGATCGTGACCATCAAGAACAGGCAGAGCCTGGGGATCGCGAAGAGCTGCATTTTGCGTTCTCCACCGCCCGCTCTTCCTGATGCTGCTAGCTGGCTAGCTCCCATGCCTCAAAGTACCGAAGACCGGATTGTGTACCCTTCCAGCTGAGATGATATAACATACACACGTACATCATGAATCCACCACCTGTATCCCCCACCGCAAATCTCGGTGGCGTGACTTCATTTCGTACGAGCTGTGACTACGCCACCAAGGAAGCACATAAACGTCAGGAATCTGTACTTAGCGTATGAGGACTGCGATAAGGAGTTATAGAACAAGGAGGATTACAGAAAGTCCGAGTTGTGCGATCCTCATTTTAGTCTGAGTCTGATCTGTTTATGCCTGTAACTTGCACTTTTCTTCTTGTTAACATGGGTGTTCTTTGGGTTTGATTCAGAGTCAGTAGTTTGCAGTTCATTTTGGTACGAGCTTTCACGTTCATTTTGGGACGAGCTTTCACGTTTGCATCTGATAGCCGCAAAGTAAAATAGTGATGTATATTGTGACCACACTGGTACAAGTGATGTTGCACAACCGTTGCCAGTGCTACCAGTAAATCTGCCATCCACATCGAAGCAGTAACAATTATTGGGCACGCTGTCGCCTCAATGTGAATGGCAACCTTGTTATCCCATTGCTACCAGTAGGGCGCTGCTTACGTTGTTATCATAGTTATCGATGCTCTTAGGCTTTTGGCACAAGGTGTGGTGGTACGTCCGCCCTGAAGTCCTGCCCCCCCCCAGGGGGCCCGTCACCTTAGAGTGTCATTTGTGCCAGCTGTTTCTAATTCTTTCAGATGTTCCAATTTGTGCATTTCTCCTTTGTAACTACTTCAGCTTTTTCGTGCGATTGAGCCATGTCCGGAGCGATGTCTTC
>CAJNDV010026714.1:20926-46271 GCA_905221635.1 Symbiodinium sp. CCMP2456 | reverse complement strand
AGACACGGGACCTGACCAAACGTGAGTATTTAACGACCTTGGATTGCTAGCGTTCAGAGGGGGAAGCAACAAGTTTGATGATTTTCGGCCGGTCGATTGCTTCCCATTATGCTGCGCGTTCAAGGGTGTAACGGCTTTTGGTCGCGACTTCTTTGCCTTCGCCCTAACCGGAGCGTTCAAAGGGGTCTAGTAACTTCCGGAAGGGTCGGTTCGGCCTTTCACCGCTCTCTGTAGCCATTCGCAAAGTCCGCGGGCATGCCGGTGTTGCTGGCAACACGCGCGCGCGGACAAACTTGCCTTTAAAGGCGTCACCTCCTCTTCCGACGCTGGACGCCACTCCTTTCCTTTAAGACCGCTTTTGCCGCTCCTTTCCCCGCCAACACCCGCCAATTCCGTATCCTCCGAAAATCTTTCACAACAGATCCTTACGGCCGCCTCCGCTCTGCAATCGGACGCTCCAGAAAAATTCCAGAAGGAATATCTGTCCTCAAAAGCCAAAACCCTTATAAAACAGATAGATAACACCCCCTTTCAGGACACAGACACGGTTCAAAAACTCCGAAAGGCAGTCAGGAAACAGGTCAGGAAAGACAAGCGTCAACATTTATGTGACCAGCTCCTGCAGGATAGCAAAGGCCCACCCTCTAAACAATGGGCCACATTAAAATTTGTCAGGAAACCCTACACTCCCAAAACCCAAGGAGTGCTTCAGCCCAACGGCAAAATCTGCTCCAAAGCTCAAAAAGCGGAAACTCTGGCGAAATATCTATCTGATGAAGTGTGGGGTCCCCAAGCAGTCCCCCCAATGGAAACACCCCTCTCTACCCCGTAGCTAACATGACTCATTCTCCTTTTACGGAGGCCGAACTTGACGCGGCGTTACACAGAATGCGCCACAAAAAGGCCCCAGGCCCCGATTCAATCCCAGTGGAACTCTGGAAACACTCTCCCCGGCACTTTCGTCTGTCTCTCCTGTCTCATTATAACCAGGTCTTCTCTCAAACCACAGCACCCAATAATTGGGCACCGGCGGTGGTTATAATGATCTACAAAGGTAAAAAGAAAGACCCCAAATCTCCATCTAGTTATCGTCCTATCTCACTGGTTAACACAGTTTACAAAATTTATGCCGCCCTCCTTCACCACCGTATCAAAGAAGCAATTGACTCCCGAATTTCCCCACATCAGTTCGGCTTTAGAACCGGTAGATCCACCTCCTCCCCGCTCTTTATTATTCGCCGCCTACTTGAGATCCACGAAAGACACGGAATCTCTTTCTACGCGCTATTCTTGGACTGGGCTCAGGCTTTCGATTCTGTTAGCCACCAAGCCCTGCAAACCTCTCTAATACGCATAGGTCTGCCTCCACACTACTACGTGAAGTGCGTAATGGCTATTTACGCCAACACTACGTTCCGGGTCCGAGAGGGACCCACTGCTCAAAAAGAGGCATCCGCCAAGGATGCCCTCTTTCACCCTATTTATTTATAATGGTTCTCTCTGTTCTTTTTGAAGATCTTTATTCCTCCTACCGTTCTCTTTTTCAGGTCTTGCCTTCTGTTTTGTCATTTGATAAGCCTATCACAGACATTGAATATGCAGATGACACTCTCCTTGTTGCCCGCACAGCCCAGGCCTTAAATCGCCTCCTTCATTTATTACAGCATATTGCTCTCTCCAGGGGATTACAGCTCAATCCCGAAAAATGCCAACTTTTGGCGATAAACCCGATAGGGCCGATATCTTTGATCGACCAACCTCATTTCCCATGCAGATGTCCCAATTGCCAACCCATACTTGGCGAAATTCCTCCTTCCACTACGCCACTAGAACCTACGGAAGTGGCCAAATATCTGGGCTCCTATCTTACCACAAACTCCTCGGCCGGACAGGACGTGAATCACCGATATTCACAGGCAGGAAGATGTCTCAAATCCCTTGACGCATTCTATAGGCACTCGCAGATTTCATATAGACGCAAACTCCTGGTGCACGCCCAGATCACTCTGGCTATTCTCCCTTTCGGGTCAGAGTCTCAGACCTACACACAGTCCCAAATGCAAAAACTAAACACTATACATTGTAAGGCGCTCCGTAAGATATTCTCAGTGCAGAGCTCCTATTATCACCGCGTTCTTTCCCCGGACAACGCGGACTGTTCAAATGAGTATCTCCATATGCCCCGACTACAACCCCCTTCACAGCAAATTCAGAGCTCCCGGCTTGCCTATCTAGGCCATCTCCTTCGCCATGAATCTATCTTGGAAAACCATTTTTGTTTTAACACGGCTCATAACTATATACAATTCCCCCAACGCAGAGTGGGAGCACCGCGGGTCCATTGGACCGAGCAAGCCATGACAGAGGCATATCTGCGTTATCAATTTTTGCTTCAGCAGCAGGCGCCGCCTAGAATATATGAACACTCCCATCCGTTTTACTCCCTACCCACACGCCAGACAATAACTAGAACTCATTCTGATTGGTTCGGTAACACTACTCTTTACCGCACACTACAGCCAATTTCTCAAGACCGCTCACAATGGAGGCAGCTAGTGCACCCTCGTTAACCCCCCCTTTTTGAAAGGAGCCCGCTTGCTAGATAGGACTGCTGACAAGTGGTCTAGACTTGGACTCGCTTTTCGCCTTCGAGAGAGAGAGAGAGAGAGAGATCGATGCTCTTGTCTGTCTCCTTGTTGAGGTTGATCCTTACTTCCCATGCAAGTTGTTTTTGTCACTTGCGTCTTCATTATCCATTGAACACCGTAGTAAATTGATATGGTGATGTGCTGTTGTCAGTTTGGTGTTGCAAGTAGTCAATGCCGAAGACAGTCTTCAGCTTGCAGTGGGGTTTGCGAAGAGAATCTGCTTGCAACGAAGTGGAACCTCGACCCTTTGCACAGCCCTATCACCGAGTTTACGACATCTGGTATTTCAGGGCATCTGCCGGTTCAAGAAATTCCGTGTCCTTGCCTGGAAGGTACGGAGCCTATCTCTACCTGGACGAAGCTCACTCCATCGGCGCCGTAGGTGCAACGGGACGAGGTGTCACCGAGCTGCTGGGCGTTCCCACCTCGGAGGCCCAGTGTTGGCGAATTTGCCAAGAAGCGATGCTCTGCTGTCTTGCGACACTTACGAAGGTGGACATCATGATGGGAACCTTCACGAAGTCCTTCGGGAGTGCCGGAGGCTACGTCGCAGCCGCGAAGGAGTGCAGAGATACAGTTTTGTGCTGGTAGTGTTGAGTTGCTGCATTCGAATTTCTCCTCGGAGGAAGTCATCGCTGCTCTTCGCCGCGGAGCGCCAGGAAGCGTGTCGCTCGCTTGATCGGTAATGGAGTGAACTTCGTAGGGATTGGCTGAGTCTAGGTTTGTGGGTGGTATGGAAGATCGAGGGGAAGGAAAGCGAACAAGCGGCAAAGGAATTTATCTTCATTCAGTGTGCGACTGCTGGTTTCTACCTCTGCTGCCTTCGTTAAACTTCATGCTGGTGATGCACCTTTGCATGAGCTTTTTTTGCTACACGTTCTTCAGCGCATTGCTGGTCGATTTGAATATTCGTGACGTCCCGCTTCTAGAGGGCAGTCCAATTCAAGCCGGCACACTACGCACCAAGACAAAAGCAGGGCAGATGCAATGCACCCGCTGCAGAAATACATGAACGACTGGGGGTGGTGGTTGAGGGAGATCATCGCTCAACCGAGGTTTGCCGGTGGCATGGCGCCACCCTGCGCAGCCCAGGCTTTGCAGGCTCTCCGCGTCATCTCTGGCAAGGAAGGCGGCTTGTGCTTCTGCTTGCGCCGGAATGACGCACTCGGTGGAGTTGTGGCTGTGGACGCAGGGGACGCAGGGGGATGTGTAGGAGATGAAGCCCTGGATTTGGAAGTTTGATGGCCTCTGCAAGGCTATGCAAGGCTTTAACCAAGATCCTATGCCTAGGCGTAAGCATTGAGGCTCGATGGGGTGTTGGCCATGTTTGCGCATGTCGGTCGGGACGTGTGTGAAGGTGGTGACACCGGGGCACGGAAGCTCGCGGCTATCAAGGAAAACGCCAACTATTTCCGCGAGGCAGGGCAGGGTGCTGTGACAAGGTCCTAAATGGTTGAAGGTCCCGAGCGTGAATTCCCTTGCAGGAGCTGGGTCGTCGTGGCTTCAAGGTTTTGGGCGACGTCGATTCTCCGATCATCCCGGTGATGCTGCACCACCCCTGGAAAATGGGTGCCTTCTCACGACGCTGCCTGGACCGCGGCATCGCAGTGGTCGTCGTGGGCAACCCTGCCGTGCCCATTCTCTACGAACGTGTGCGCTTCTGCATCTCTGCGGCACACAGCATTCCGCAGCTGGCGGAGGCCATCACTGAAATCACTGCCGTGGGCCGAGAGCTCGGCGTCCTCTTTGAGTTGGCCACTTCTAAGCAGGAGTTGGAAGCTCGAGCGGCGAAGGATCAGCAATACGCTTCCTGGCTCCGCACGGCACCGCTGATCAAGAAGGTCGATGCTACGCCCGCTTCGGCTAGCTGGCGGCCCGAGGCGCTGTCGCCGGCAGCGCCAGCTGAGGGCAGCCTGCTGGCCTCCTTGCAGGAGGCCTGTGCCCGACCTGAGGAGGTCGTGCCAGCAAGCCAGGAGTTCCGGCTTATGGACCCGCTTGGCTATGCGGCCTCGCCACTGGAGGCAGCCTTCCAAGCAACGGAGGCAACGATGGACCACTACGGCTTTGGAGCCTGTGGTCCTCGTGGCTTCTATGGCGGCTCCCTCCCGCACTTGGAGCTGGAAACGGTGATTGCCAAACATCTCGGATGTGAGTCCGCAATCGTCTACTCTGCTGGAGTCACCACCGTCTCCAGTGTCATCCCAGCTTTGGTGCAAACCGGGGACAAAGTCATTGTGGATTCTGAGGTGCACCTGGGGTTCCGTGCTGGCCTCCGTCTCTGCAAGGCCGACGTGACGTGGGTTCCTCACAACGACCTGTTCTCCATCGAGAGGGCGCTGGCGGCGAAATCCACCAGGAGCCTGGAGAAAGGCGCGGGGCCGTGGGGCCGCGGGGCCTAAGCTATTCCGCTATTGCGTGCATTGCACCTCCCTGTGGCGTCGCCGTGTCTGATCCCCTGAAGGAAAGGACTCCAAGGAGTCCCGGCGGACTTTCATCATGGTGGAGGCCATGAACCAACGCACCGGGCAGCTGGCACCGCTGGCGGAGCTCGTGAAGCTGATCCCCAGCAGCACGTTGGGGGAGGGGTCCGGAGTACTTCGGTGTGGTTTCGAGATCGTTTCTGCCATGGAAGTCGGCACCCCGCCAGGAAAGAGAGATATGGAGCTTTGTTGGTGCTCGACGAGACCCTGTCCTTTGGCTGTTTGGGCGAAACCGGCCGGGGTCTCACGGAGCTCCAATCGATCCCTCCGAAACAGGCAGGGCCATGGGTTCTACGGACAGACCATCGAGATGTTTCGACTGTGCTTGCAGGTGGATGCGATCATGGGATCGCTAGAGCATGCTGCCGCAGGGGTAGGCCAGGCAACGTTTGTGTCTGATTTGCTTCGTGGAGTCCCTCATGATTTGTTGCTCTGCAGGTGGCTTTTGTGCTGGCCGGCGTGGTCTAGTTGACCACCAGAGGCCAAAGGGTCGCAGTCTGTTGCGGTCATCAGGGCGAAGACGTGTCTTGCATGCAAGGCTCGCAGGAGCAGGCTACTGCTTCTCAGCGTCGTGCCCTCCGTGGCTTGGAGCCATTGTAGTTTGTGAAGCCGATGCGAAGATCATCCAAGCTGCAGTCCCACCGACTGCCCTACCTTGAGCCCCGCTTCACTTCACGGTGGTTGTTTGCCTAGGTCGGCATGCTCCGCGGCAGTGGCCACCGTGCACGACCTGGCTTCTGCAGAAGGCAAAAGCCGGCGGGAGCGATTGAAGGCCGCTGCAGCAAAGCTGCATCTAACTTTGGCCTCGATTGCTGAGGACTCTCCAGTGGAACTGCTGAGCAGTTCCGAATCCTTTGTACAGCAACTTCGGTGGAAGCACGACGACGCAGAACAGCAGCTTATGCGCCTTAGCCGGGCCCTCGCCCAGGACGGGTTGCGAGCGCAGGTCTGCTCGCCGAGCTTGTGCGGCTCAGAAGGAGCCTTTGATGCTCGGCTGAAGGCACCGAATGCCGCAAGGCCCACCCTGCGTTTCTGCTGCTCCTCTGAGCATTCTGAGGAAGATATTTGCAGACTCGGGGATGCTTTGCGAAAGGCTTTGTCTTAGTACGTCTTTATCTTCCAGCCTGCCGAAGTGTAGCTGCGTTTTGCTGGGAGGAGATTGACCACAGTTTAGTTGTCCTGACCACCCACAGTCGCAGCGAGTAGGCGAGTGATCCTTTCTTCGCATGCCAGCTACATCTGCTCAACCTGCCAACAGACCCTCCCAATAGGAGTACTACGATGTTCAAATTCAAGCTTGCAGTGTACAGTGCCGTGTCACCGTGCCAGGTCCGCAAGCGACATGACCCGTGCATATTTTGCTTCCAAGCGGTGCAAGAAGCGCATGCTCAACCTTGTCATGTCCGTAAAGTGGAGAGCTTGGGACAAGACCGCAGCAGCTCAGCTGTGTGCGTTGCTCTTGCAGGTCCCTTCTTGTCGTGCTGCGTGACACCCAGTGTGCCCGGAAGGCCATGGAGCTGCTTGTACAGGACCTGATTTTTGAGGGATGAGGGCACAGCAGTGAGCATGTGGCGGGCCAGCACCTGCCCATTTTACAGGACCAGCCGCTTGCGGAGCTTTCGGCTGTGGGAGACCTGGTGGTTGGCTCAGTGCAGCGTAAAGCGCAAGTTCCGGGGACAGTTTGACGTGACTGGGGGTGACTGGGGGTCCGAGATTTTTTTTGGAAAGAACCGCTTTTGCTGGGGTCGACAGGGGCGTGTCTTTCAACAAGCTGCAAGTGCATTTCCATTGGTGCAGAATGTGGCGCTCATGGCATGCACCCTGTTTGAGCTTTGTGCAAGCCTGAGCCATTCTGGTTCTGGGACTGTCCATACTGTCCAGCAAAAGAAATACATCGCGTGCATCCCGACTCTGTGCGCCCCTGGTGGAGAGATCAAGGGTGTATCAAGTCAAAGGTATAAAACTGTGTTTGTCGTTGCTTGGATTCACTTCGGCTCGGAGCTGCCTGGGAGGATTCGTCGCAAGAGCAACGCGTACCCAAACCGCCAGGTATCGAATTGAGCAACCATGGGCGCCTACAAGTACCTCGAAGAGATGTGGCGTCTGCCTCCCGGGCGACGCAACGAAAGCCATTGTTGCTGTAGGGCCTTTTCAGTCTTGGCCAAGTCCTACCCCGCTCAGGCAAGAAGCAGTCGGATGTCATGCGCTTCTTTGCGCGCCTGCGCAATTGGGAGTGTGAGGCTCAGGTTGGTCAGGTCTTCCGCTTCCGTTTCTATCTGGAAGCATCCTGCAATGCTCACCCGGCTCATCCAGGTTCCGTCAGCTGCCGGCGGTGCACCGCTGCACTCGCCCGACGCGCCCGGACAAGGCTGCCGTCCGCTGGCCTAGGCTGAATGCGTTGCAGCAAGCCGGCATGAATCTTCGGTTTGCCACCATTCGGTTATCGTCCCTAGCATATCATGTGTGGGGTCACTTTATGGGCGCCTTCAGCAATCCTTTGAAGCTTACAATGCGAGGCGCGAAAGATGGGCTACAAGGTGGGGGCTCCGGTGCAAGTAGCGCGTGTGCTTCTGTCACTGCTGTTTCGGGCAGGCGAGCTTCTTTGTGCTACTGCTAATCCTTGTACTGCTTGCTTTGAATGGCAGAGCCTTTCGGACTCCAAGGCCAAGCAAGGCTACTGCATCTACCGTGTGCGAGTGAAGCGCGGCGACCGCAAGAAGCGGGTTGCCAAGGCATGATGCGGAAGAGAATGGTGCCTATTGCGTGGACGGTGTAAGCAACAGCGGCTCAAGTGCCAAGGTCTTGTCATGTTCGCAAGTTGCTGTTATCAAGACTT
Organism: Symbiodinium sp. CCMP2456; assembly: GCA_905221635.1. Lineage (NCBI taxonomy): Eukaryota > Dinophyceae > Suessiales > Symbiodiniaceae > Symbiodinium > Symbiodinium sp. CCMP2456. Next base: position 38,307 of record CAJNDV010026714.1, on the reverse strand, counting down.
CTTTCCAGGGTATCGTGTACGGCAAGCCGGTGAACCAGGGCATCAACAAGTGGAAGGCTCCCGCTGCATCGCCAGTTCTTGTCCGGCGTGTCTAGGATTGAAATCCTCTGCTCACCCTCCCCCCTCCGCAGCTGCTGTCCCGAATTCTCGCACAAGTGTGGGGAAGAACGCTCTGCAAGACCTTTCGATTTGCAATGCTGTCCCCGATTGATCTAGAGTGTGCCGGAGAGTCCTCGAATCAGGCAGTCCGGAATCTGCGCAACATTGCAGAGGAGCGTGTGGGCCGCAAGTGCGGAAGCTTGCGTGTGCTGAACTCCTACTGGGCATCCTGCCAGCAGCCGGACGGCTCAGTTCTGCATGTTGTGATGCTTCGGAGTCGCCTCGAGTGACAGGCACTAAGCACTCGAAACAACGTGTGTCTTGAGCGGATTTCTCCAGCGTCACGATCATGTGCTCAACAATACACGGACACTTCGAAGATCCCAACTTGGCGCCGCCTCTGAAGAGCATCGTCAGGTAGCCCAGGATGCGGTGCACAAGTGGTTTGAGGCGATGGGCTTGGGCCGGAAACTTCTTGAGGCTCAGGGCTTCTGCTTTAAGAGGTGGTCATGGTGGATCCCTTCCACAAAACCGTCCGTGATGACCCGCGCATCAACTGGATCTGCAAGCCAGCCGACGGCTCGGACAGAGAGACGGCCTGAAGACTTCTTGAGTCCGTCGCCAGCCTCCCCTCCGATTGCGGAGAGCTAACGTCTGAAGCACTGAGCTCAGGTGATGAAGCACCGCGAGCTGCGAGGTCTCACGGCCGCCGGCAAGAAGGACACCTTTCGCATTGGTTGGCCCATTCCCAGCCGGCCCCAGCTCCATAAGACAGTGACTGTAAACGTACGATGCCTCTTGTCTTCTTGGAAGAGGCCCGTGGCCTGCTCAAGAAGGGCAAGCGTGCCACCAAGCTCCGCCCCTCCTACCGCGCTGCCTACCGCCGCCACTCCCTTATGCGCCTGCGCTCGGGCCTCAGATGCTATGCCCTGTACTGGTAGCATGTTCTGTGTTGCTTCGCCAAGTTGCAGCACAGCCTCTCGTTGTCATGTTCCATAAACCACAGAGTATCAAATCGATGGCTGGACCTCAGTAGGACAAGCAGTAGTCCGGAAAGCACCAAGGCCGCTATCGTTAGACGAAGACGACGCTGCTCTGACCTGGCGCAGTTCTCCTCACTGCCAGTCCCGCCGGTGCCACGTCCTTCGGAATGCTGTGGTTACTGCACTCGAGTTCTGCAAGTGTTTTGCAAGAAGCAGACGGACTTTCCATCTTCCAGCATGTGGCACCCGGCTGTGCTGGCAGTGATCGCAGAGATTCTCTATGGGTTTCTGTATAGGCAGGACGTGCCAAGTCTACGAGCAGTGGGTCATGATTGCTGGCAGTCTCTGGAAGAAAGGTCTTGTTCTTGTCTTGGGTGTCTTCTTCCAGAACCCCCTGCGGACCCCACACTGCTCGACACTCTTTGTTTGCATGGTAAGTACTTTGCTCTCTTGCTCAGAGCTTGGCCCGAAGGACACACGCACCACAGGCCACAAGCTGGTCTCAGAGCCTGACAGCGGTTGGCTTTAACAGCCTGACTCTGATACGCCTCCCAGAACCCTTTTTCGGCCATGGGCTGCGGCTCCTCACAGAGTACGACTCCGGTGCTTCCAGACAGCCCCTTGCAACGCTGTCTTCGCGCGTGTGTGTGGTAGATGGGACGACTTCTTGGCCTTACAAGCTAGCACTGGTGAGGCTTTGCTGAGCCGGTGGTGATACTTCCTGGCACGCTGCTGTATGTGTCCTCTGCTCATCCAGCAACCGCCTGCCGCTGAGAATGGTGTGTTTTGAGCGAACTTTGATAATGCAATCTGCTCATGGCTACAAGCTAAAGCTTCCATCCTCCGCTGTTAGCCTGTTCCGAAGGTGCTGCGCCGGTTCTCCTTAGTGCCTGCAAGCGCAGAACTGCCTGGAGTGCTGTGTGTTTGGCCGGCGGTTGCTCCGTGAAAGAATGCTTCGTGTAGTTGAAAAGGAGGCCATGGAGGCTCGTGATGTAGGCAGTCCAGTCCCTTTGCTGCAGTGTCGGACCATTTTGTGTCAAGTCGATGCATAAAAGGAACCGTCAGGCCAAAGCTTGCAAAGCACTGCAGAGCTCTGCTCCGGAGCCGATGCGCAGGAGCTGTGGAAGACGATCCTCCAATAAGTTCTGCCGGTGTCATTGTCGCGGTGGATGAGCTGCCCGACGCGACCTGCGGAATAAGAAGTTTGTTGGGCCTAGTGTCACAGTCTCCCATGACTCCCATGCCATGCCTGCTTGTGAACATGCTACACGTGCAAGCACAGGTGATGCAAGCGCCAGCGAGAATATCTGACAATGCCGGCACGGCATCTGGAATGGCGTCGCAGCCAGCGAAGTTGGAAGTGATGCCTGCACGAGAATTTACTTCACAGCCAAAGGCCATGCCTTGCAAGCCCAAGCCACTACAATCGTTACCGGAATTCGCACCTGCAGCCGATTCCATGTCGCCGGGCCGACCGGGAGCATGGCCAGAAGCGACTAGCTCAACAGAGCCAAATGTTCCACAGATGGAGCCGGGGGATGCTCCTCAGCCTTCTTCGCAGATACTTTTTTCTTGTCTGGTTCTGTCGCAGATTCTCGACGAGTGTCCAGGTGTCTTGAGAACATGTGCGGAACAGAGGAGCAAGAAACAGTCTCCTTACCTTGGACTGAAGCATAATCACTTGCAAAAGGTTCCTGCGGAAAATAACTGCGCTGCCGCTGGGTGCCTCGAAGCCGAATGCACCCGCAAAGCTGCAGCTGCGGCCCCCATTGCACGTTGGGTCCAGTCGGCCAACCAACTGCGGCAGCTCCTTGGCACAGGGGAGTGCTGAGAGGTGCCAGTTAAGAGCTGTGCAACGCTGGCTTTATTACCCTGATCTGTATTATTGTCTGGGAGCGGGTTGAGGAAGTGTCAATTATCATCCCAAGCCAGCAGGAAGCTCCAAAACCCAAGCATTACTACGAAAACAGGGTCATATCAATGGCTCTGTTCAGGCTCCAGCCGGCTCGAGGATCCTCGAAGGCAAGCGGTTTCAGCAAGGAAGCCGGCGAAGATGAGGCCGTCGAAGTCGAGGATTTCGAGGAGCTCCTCTCCATGAGTTTTGTGTCTGAGCAGCTCTGGCAGCGCCAGGATCATGGAGATGCTGCTGCTGCCAGGCCCCTTAAGTTTGGTCCTGGCGACTCCTCACTTGAGGGGCCTTTCTTTTCTTTCTTTTTTCAAGTTGTTTGAGGCTCCAAGATCTGCTCTTCGCCAAGTGGGAGGCAGAGTCCCTGGTCTGCCGCGTCGCAAGCAAGGACCGGACTTTGCTGGAGAGAGAAGCTTTTGCCACTCAGCCCTTGGTGGAACTACAAGATGCTGCAAGGAGATCCGTTCTCAGAGGACTTCGAATTCCAGTTCCACTCGTGAAACCACAATGTTTGCGACTCTGAAGCAAGTGCTTAGCTTCGCAGTCCCCGAGCCAGGCGACTTGTTCTTTTCGTGTGCGAGTTCGATATGTGCTGATTTCTGGAGCTGGTAGTTCTCTGGCTTGTCGAAGCATATCCAAACTGACAGATCCTCACTACGATCTCAGAAACCACAAATCCTAGAGGCACTGCTCCCGAACCGGCAAATACCCACTGCATAACGCGGTTGAGATCTTGGTGTCAAACTCCGCAGCTTTGATCTGTAAGCTGTAAACCATCGAAGTCTTCCAGGCTGCCCCTCTCAGACCGCCCCGGCGTGGCCGATGTGGGCACGGTGCCGGACCGAGATTTAATTCTCTTGGGTCGAAGTCTGGGGTTCCGTTTCGGTAGCCTACTCGTGCTATGGGGTGGTTCCCGTGTTGCATTTGCACTCCACAGCCACGGCCGTGGCCTCTTTGTTACCCTTTCCCCATAAGCACCTCGGAGGTCTGTTGATGATGTGGCGGCACTCACAGAGACTTGCAGTTCATGCGCCCATGTGCAGCATGATGCAGCATGTCAGGTGCTTGGTCCTTCGGAGCGCGGGGCCGTGGAGGCCACGTGACGCTCAAGGCACCTGAAGTGGCAGTCCAGTTGTGTAACGGCAAATGCCCACTTAGCAAGGGCTGCGCGGACAAGATTCTCTGAGTCTGTGGTGAGCTGAAAGCTGTTGGAATGCCAGGCTCGGGCTTGCCTGGTGCCTCCCGGCTCCGATGCAGGTACACTTGTAGAGGGTACTCGGAGAAGCATGCAATTAGGGGTCTCTGTTGACATGTACTGGGGATTGGTGTCCTCGTGCGTTGATGCAGATGGATATTTCGTGCAGGCTGACTAAAGTCGAGCTACGCAGGCCAGTGCATCAAGTCAATGGCCGAGCCGGCTCCTGTGCCTGTCTTGCAGTCTCCTGGTCGCAGGAGCTGGGGCAAGACTTCCATGATGCTGTGATGTGCCGTTATGCAGCAAGCACTGAGACGACTTCGCGACCAGGACAGACTCCGTGGTTCCGTTTGCTGGGCAGCAAGAAGCTGCAGACGCTTGCCAAGACATGTTTTACGATGTCTGGATGTTGAGCCTGTTCTCTGGCGCCCTGCCACGCGACATGTGTCTGACGCCTTGCAGTTGTCGTGATGCTCTGTAGTTCCCCTGTGCAGTAGACTCGGGCCTGGGACAGTGTACTCAGACATCCGGTCAGATGTCCTTGTCATCTCTTGCTCGATGAAGGTCCTGACACCTCGTTCAGAACCTGGTGATGTTCAGGACAAAGCGCTCACTGCACTCATCATTCCTATACCCCAAATCCGAAGGACAACGCTGCAATCTCCCAGCACAGTCGAAACACTTACACCTTGTTACAAGTTCCGCAGCCAGCCGACCTTCAGCGGTTATGTAAGTTCTTCAAACTCTATCGAGTGTCGAGAGCTGTGCAGCCAGCAGCTCAAGCTTGTTCGTGCCGAACGACACGGATCTCAATGAACCAGCCATGCTCCCCACAATTTCGAGTGTGCTACTGTTGGCATCTTGAACTCTTGTTCCATGTGTGCGCGTGTGATTTTGCAATCTTGGGATCGTCGACAAAACAGTATTTGACGCTGAATCTTGCGGTGAACTTGCATTCCTACGATCGTTCCAAGGAAGGATTTCAACCGATAACATGTGATTGTCTCTATATACACATGTTCATACACCTATTTCCTTTCTTGGCTGTAATTGATGTTTGAATCTGACATGATTCCAGTACCTAGCTGACTCACTTTGCGCAAAGTTCAAGTTCAGGCCAACACTAGACACGACACGAAACCCATTAAGTCATGCAATAGATTGAGTACAGCAGGTTGTCAGGAGTCGAATGCGAGGAATTCCTACGCTAACAAGCTGAAACCAGCAGTGCACACGGGACACGGAGCCTTGATTCCTTGCTTGCATCATTTCTGCAGGATGTGGGCTCGAATGACTCGTCAAAGGAAGACCGTGGGGATGTGTTGGACTCCTTCCTGCGCAATGTGTTTTCACCCTTGCTGCCCTAGGAGCAGGTAGATCCGAGAATGTGCTGTTCACTCAATAGGCAAGGGTTGTATCAGCAGGTGCTCTCAATGCTCTCGCACATTTGAAGCACTGGTCTGACCCTCTTTTCAAGTGCTGGTGTGGTAGCATCGCCGGAATCTCTCCAAGTTGCATGCTTTATTGTCGCTAGGCAGACTTCTGTGTGGCAAGATGCCTAGAAGTTCAGAAACCAAAATCCTGCATCAGCTGGCTAAGGGAGTTAAGGCAGGATCAAGCGTCCCGAGATTTGCAAAAAGTTCAGTAAGCCAAAGATGGAAGACCAGCGCAGAAGGCTGCTTTCTGCGGAGACTCACAATTTGAGACCTCTCGGCTTCGTCGGCGATGCAAAGCATCGAACCAGAATCCGAGCTCCAAGTGTACACTGCAAGCTCAAGCTGAGTCGGAGCTCCACCTTTTGAGCTTCAGCCTTGCTCGCGGAGGGCAGGGCGGAAACCAGGCAGAATCTGCGCATCTTCGTGACTCGGGATTCCAGGTCCCAGGAATGCAGTCACTGTCGTGGCATGATCTGTTCCTTAGGCGCAGCTGTTCTGGCTTCTCTGATTAGGCACGGGATCGGCCATGATCACTTTTGTCTTTTGCCTGACGCTGCTTACGGCTGTTTCTGCTGCGCCGAGAGTGACGTCCGTAGTCTCGGGACAGGACGCAGGGGAGCCGTCTTTACGAGATGTGGCTCCCTTTGCAGGCAAGCCCTCCTCTGCACAAACCACCGCAGCATGAGGAGCTCATCGACAATTCCGCGCCCCCCGGCTTCTACGCGGATGAGCTCAAGAGCCCCGGCAAGAAGGGTTTTCGAACAAGTGGAAGCTTTTTCGATTGAGGAGCAAGGTTGGAATTGAAGATGCACCACTGACGAAAGGCTGAAGGCAATGTAATGTGGCAATGCGCAGTAGACGCAGGTACCCACTGGAATCGGAGCATGATTCACTCCTTGTCTCGTCCGATCGACACCGAGAGACTGATGAGCTTGAGGAAACTGAACACCAACTTCGGGTCCCTGGATCTGCTGGGCAGCTGCTGCGGTGCCGACAAAGGCAGGAGCGAGGATCGAAGACCACAGTCCTGGCTGTGCAAAAAGTATGTCGCAAGGGTGGTTTCATTCAGGATGAGGCGTCGCGACGGTGTCAAAGATTCAAGGTGTATCTTTCATCCTCGCGAGGCCATGTCATGATGCAATCGGGTGGACTACAGTTGTTTTAGGCAGAAGGAGAACAGGAAGTGAGTTGATCTCGACCCCAACCCCAAGTCCACAGCCCAGCAGCACAAACTAAGCCACGACAGTGCAGGCCAAGCTCTTCAAGTCGCACAGTCCGTCAATTCGAACGACATCTACGGATCAACAATTGACGTTGCGAAGGGCATCTTCGACAAGACCAACTGCAGCAATTTGGTTGCATGCTTGCCATCTCCAGCGTCTTTCTTTGCTGTGAGTCTTGCAGAGTATCTGTTTCGTTTTGCTTGTCTACGTTTTGTCAGAAGATGTGGGTGCAGAAGGTCATGTGGATCCGCAAAGCTTGGATGCCAGAGTCAGCGCCGACTGCAACTACTTCTTTATCTTTAAGAACAAGGCACATGAAGAGCACGACTACGCGGCTAACTGCGTGCCGGCATCAATATGCAAGGATGACGTTGTGGGCATGACCAAAGGTTTGGTGGGGACCTACGGGGTGGTCTTGCAAATTTTGCAGAGCAACCTTGGCTCCTTATACTGGCTGGGTGAGGGGCAATTGAGCGAGTGCTACAAGGCAATGCACCAGATTAACACAGGCAAGATTGCCGATCTTTTCGTCACGAAGCCGGGTCTCGTGATTGCCGGACATGTCCTGACTCACGACACGGTCATGGAAATTCCCGGCATGACTAAGCTCGGGGTGAAGGAGTCCTTGTCCAGCTGCAAGGATGATGGCTCGGTGGGTTATCTCTTCGTCCACAAGAACCTCTACTGGTCCAACAAGAAGGGTGAGGTAGATTTAGGCGAGTTCACCAAGTTCAAGCAGGCACCAGAGCACGCTCCGCAGCGCATGGGAAAGGGAAGGTAGTGTTTTCGGCCTCAAACCCGAAGAACCTAGTACAGACACTTCTGTTCTGTAGCACACTTTCGCCTCGGCCGGTGGCCGGGGCTTCCGCAGGAGAAGGAGAAGAAGAAGCTGGAAGCTGCGAAGAAGAAAGCAGAGGCAACAGCACGCCAGGCCGGGCACGGCTTTGTTTGGGCATGCTCATGCTCTAGAGATTTTCTTTAAGTTGTGCAGTGCAGTCGTCTGCGACGATGAACAAACACTTGAACGCAGATGACTTGCAAGCTTTGAAGTAAAACATAGTAGCTGGGAGCTTTCATCTCAACACCGATGAGATGCTTCAATATGCAAACCTGAGATCAACGTGCATGCTGTGAGTGATATGAAAACGGCTGTACACAACAACAGGCGCACGCTCATTGCTCTCAGCTACGCCCGGAGCCCCCAAAGCACGCGCACGGGGCGTGTCGGCCGAACATGCTCTTGTGACCCCTAGAAGCCCCGAGGTACCGGCTTTATGAAGATCATTCGCGCCCGGCAGAGCAGCATCATTGGAAGCCCAGCGATTGAAACCATTATGATGTACATGACATGGACTCATATGGACTTCGTTTCTACTCTTTGAGGCTATCACCGCTAGCTGCTACGCAGAACACAGGATGCACCGCATGTCTACGAGCATGGTCTGATTTAATCCTAGCTTGCAGGACCGCATATGATTTGTACTGACACTTGCGGTCGACGGACTGGTAGCACTTTAGCAAGAGGAGGATTCAGCCGGCGGGGCCTTTGGGACGCACTCAAAACATGCAGGCTTCTGTGAGGCGAGCACGATATCGGCGGCCGCAAGGAGCGGGACTGTGGCAGGCGGCGATGTGACGGGAACATGATTGCGAACGTCGGATATACCCAAAGCATTCAGAAGGAGGAGCCGAATAGCGTCGGCCTGCGAGGATTTGTTAGCGATTTCGGGCGATTTGAAGTCTAAAATCACTGTGGCGGGAGCATAATTCCAGCAACAACCACATGAGAAACGCCGCCATGAGCAGGGGTGCCTTGGGTGGAAGCTGGGAGGTGGAGCTTGGAAGGGGGCAGAGACGAGCTGCAGAAAGGTGCCCAAGCTGGATAGACCCGGTGCTCTTTCCCGCAAGCTACAATCGGCGGTCTACTGTTGGACATGATTCCCCGAATCAAAGGAGTCATGCTGAATCTAGAGCGATGAAACACCCGGGTATGAAGTTGGCTGGCGATGGTATCGGTGATCGCGCATGTTGTCAAAGCAGCAGCGTTCACGCGTCAAAACACACAACTCTCAAGCATCGATACAAACACTCGGTTGAAAAGGAGCTCAAGAAGAAAACCACAGAACCCTATTCCCCCCCAAACCCGCTTACAAATTCAATACCCTACAACCCTGAACTCTCAAGACCTAAATCCCTGAGCCCTAAACCCTTTCAGAAACTGTGCATAATGACGTTTCTGAAAGGTTCACGGTTCAGGATTTAGGGTTCCTAAACCCTTTCAAAAACCTGTGCAGCCCAGCTTACTCAGTTGTAGGTCGTTGATTGAGCCGTCAGGCAGAAGCTCAGAAGAAGAAAGAGGCAGATGAGAAAGCGGCTGCAGAGGCAGCAGCAAGACCCTCAGGAGGCTGCGATGATCCTGTCGGGTGCTGCCGTCCGATCCAGCATCCGCGGTCGACAAATCGACCTCTCCTCATGCTTAGCAACGATTATCGCGATGTCTTCGAGAGCCGCTTCGTGACCTCGATTCCAAAAAGACTCCTGAAGTTGACGCCAAGGCGTCTGAGAAGGCAATGAAGCTGGACCCCTCGCAGGACGGGCAGACGGGTAGTCGGATCGGTCAAAGTCAAAACTACCTACTCTTTGGCAGACCGACCCCCGAGGAGCGACAAGTGACGTTGGCAACAGCACCAGCTCTCATGGCCGAGGCCGCTTTCGGCTTTGGACCCTTTCTGAGGACGGGGCAAGGCATTCGAAGGTTTCCCGGTGCGGTGTTGAGCTGGAGAGACGGATTCCGGGGCCTTTTGCATGCGGTCACTGCAGTCACAACCTTTCTTTCCCACGCCGGAACAGCGTCAGGTCGTGAAGGAAAAGGCGCGTGAGAATACGGGAGCTGTGTTTGGGAAAGTTGAGCAGCCGGATGTTCGAATAAATTGCGGTGGACTTCCGACCGTGTGCCAGCACCTGCCCGTCGGACAGCAGGCTGATGATGCCAAGGAAGCCGAAGCTGAAGCCAAGCTTGGGACAGTTGCGGCTCAGTTTGGGGCATGTCCGTGTGAGCGTTTTTTTAACCAAGACTGTTTGCTCAGGCCGCAACCAAGCCGGTCCCAGCAGTCCCACCGGTAGCACCGCCCCCGGTGGTGGCACCGGCACCCTTGCCAGCAGTCCCCGCCCCGGCCAGGGACCCAGCTTTGCTCTCAGAAAGATTGGCTTCAGCTGCAAGCATTCGTTCGAGGCACAGCCCGCGAGCTTGTCCACAGCTCTTGTGCAGAAGGCAAAGCAAGAGGCCCCTGCCTCCAGTCACTTAGAGTCCTGCAGACCGCAGTCCTAAATGCTTCAGTGCGCCGTCGTCAGGTGGGCGGTCTTGGAGAGGTGCCTGCCAGTGTTCTTGATGACTTCGACCAGCATGCAGCTGTTACAATCACTGAAACTTCCGGGTTCTTGAGGGCGAGACGATGCAAGTACGAGTGCAGACGGACACGCAGATACGCAGAGACAGAGAGGCGCGCGAAGCCAAAAAGGGGCTGGACCCCAGGCGCAACCATCAACACAGCCCGACGCTGTCGAGTCTAACGTTATAGAGCTCCCTCCTAGACAGCACTTGCAAGCAGCAGTTGGCCAGCAAGCAGCACGCCGCACGTCACCTCATCATCTCCGCGGTCTTTCCTGAGTAGTCTTTGTCCTCGCATAGCCGTGGTAGTAAAGCGAGAGAGTGGGGGCCGTGTGTTGGAATGGGAAGGGAAGCCGTGGTCGCAGAGAGGGCTTCGTTGAGTGCTTGCAGGTCGATAGTTTTCTTGGCTTTGCCGGCAATACTCAGGGGCTCATGTGTCTTAAGCGACTGACAGAGTCTCTCCGTAAAGACCATGTGTCCATGGATTCCTAGTGTCAATGCAGACTGGGGGCCTAGCATGGTGGGATACATCGAAGGCTGAGGAAGCATCGACCGCGTTGGATACTTTCCAGCAGCAGGTCGACCAGGCCGTGCAGGCACAAGGGATCCTAGAAGGGCTTTGGTTGATGTCGAACCCGGTGCCCAAATTCAACTCAAGAGCTTGTTTTTTGCTGCCTCCATGCAATATGCGGCTAGGTGACTGCAAGCGGCATTCTCTTCGTTCTAGTCTTCGCTGGCATTTCTGAGTGCGACTGCAGGCGTCAGCTGCTGCCAAGAAAGCTGCCCGTTGCTTAGCAAGGGATTTGTTACAAGGTCAGTCCATGTGCAGCTTCGGCTGAGTGTTGCACCGCGGAGAGGGCCTGTTCACACGGGTTGATTGCAGGTCGCAGGCGCTGCCAAAGCTAGCGCGGGAAAGGTCGCGGCAGTCGCTTGCTCAGCTCTGGAGACTCTTCCACTGGTCGCGCCTTGCAGTTCACAGTGCTCTCCATTAATATTTTGAGCGACCTACTAGGGAGCGAAGCTACGGTATGCTGCCGGTCTTTGCCGGCAGTTGTCGACAATGCAGGCACCAGAGAAAGATGCTGATGCGAAGACCGTCAGTGCGATCGCAAGCAGACGGCTATCTGGTGACATTCTGGTGTGATGGACCCTCGTCACGCCCGGCGTCAAAGGCCGTCGATGCGTGTGTTTGCAGCAATTAACCAATGTGCCCATCGAAAGTGAATGGGCCGGCAGAGAGAACGAATCGAACAGCCACAAAGCTGTGCCAGGAATGAAGGCGTTGTGTCTGTGAGTCAGGTAGTGATGTGATGCATGTCTAGTTACAGTACTAAATTGCAGCAGCCGTGCATCTCGATGAGCCAAGCAAGTCATCTGCAGCCGTGTCATGGTCTTTGAGTGTTTTGATTTGCCTGCGGCTTGCTTGGCCCAAAGCCCACTTCGCTCCGGAACCGCTGCCTCTGGCTTCATTCCGTCGGCTCTGGTGAAGGTGCCCTGTCTCTTCGTGGCGTCACGGGCGCGCAAGGGCTTCTTTGTTTAGTGCACAGGGCCAGTCGGGCAAAGCGAGCTATCATAAGCCCAAGTCTTTCTCGTTGAGCTAGGACCATGCAGCTGCTGCGAACGCTCGTTCTTGCGATGCAACTTGGAGACATTGCACACCATGTCATCCCTTCTTCATTGTAGGGTGCTTGAGAGCAGGGAGGTGGTAGCCCTCGATGCAGCACAAGGGCCACAAGGGACAGGCACCAACGAAAGCTAGCCGAGCTTAGCAGAAGGCTTGTCTTGCTTGCAGCAGGGTCGGACTAGAGCCGGAAAAAGGAAGAGGAGACAGTCAGGGTCAACAGTGACCACATCAGCATGAGTGGCATTGGATTCTGTCCGTAGCTCTCGGGGCTTCTCGCAAGGTTAAGGGGGTTGTAACCGAAATTCGCTCTCTGTGGGCACGTGGGCTTGAGGAACTTTGTGGGGAAGGGCTTCACTTGCAGAAGCTAGTTGCGGAGGCGCCGTCCGTCTTGTCCAAAAGCTGAATGAACAGCACTTTTGAGCTTACCATCAGTTTCTGTATGTGTATTAGTGCTTGGCAACTGTACGTCCTCCAGAACAAGCCATCACAGTGAGTCGCGTGGCTGACGAAAGAGGACAAGGCCCGTTCGCGGAAGCTCGTCGACCGCGGAAGCCCTGCCCGCCGCAGTACCGAAAACGATTGCCACAGGTCTCAGCGGAAGCTCCGCAGAAGCATGCACATAAGCAAACTTATTTACGTTACACGTCAGCCGACAAGTTAGACCACCACTCATACAGTATTATATCAATATGAAATTATATGCTTTCACAACCACAAGAACAACGACGACAACAACTCCGACACGACGAGCAGTAGCAACATCAGCAGAAGCAACAGACAACAAGATCTGTGACAGCAGCATGATTGTAGCAAGGATATCAGCAACTGCTTCAGTACGAGTAACAGAAAACACGTTGAGAAATGAGTAGAATCGATCTCCCGCGCCGGGCTCGTCTCCGCTCTCCTTTCGCTTGGCCTGGGCCCGTCAAGTCTGGTCTCGACGCGGCTGAGGCTGAGCCAGGCACATGGCCAAGCGTCTGCATATGTGCGTGTGGCGAAGATCGTGAATGGCAAGGCACTCGGGGACATGCAGAAAGGCTTGCTGCTTGATCTTCAGCCAAGCACCCGCTTCCATTTCCCAAATCGAATGAGGACCAGGCACACCATGCTGGTTGCTAGCTAGATCACACTTCACTAGTGTCGTGTGGGTGCTTCTGTACTTTGTCGAGTGTGCTTGATTATGGCCTTTTTACGACAGGATATTATGGAGAGGAGCTTCAAGGACGGGTCCAGTGAAACTTAAGAAGATCAGCTGAAACTCCTCTTGCCCTCCTTCTCTGTCGATGAGAATCTGGCGCAGCTGAGTGAGTGCTATTCAGTGCCTCATTTCGGACCAACACATCTGTAATGAATATGGATGATTGCCCGAGTGGTGCCGCGTCAAAGACGTGCGCGTGAGTAACACCTAGTAATGCTGTTCTTGGAGGAGGAAGTCGAGAGACAGCAGAGTCTTGACCTGCACGACAGGAGGATATCAGTCGCACTTTCTGTGATAGTCATACTTGGGCAGGCTGCGTCAGGGTACTGTCTGTTGCAGGGCTCTGGTGTTGCGCCGACGGGAAGCGAGTGGCGTGTGCATATTTTGATCGGAGCCATGAAGAGAGCGTATGCCGGTGATCGACTTTTGCCTTAGCACGATGATAGCCTGACCCGAGTCTTCAGGGTGTTGAGAAGTATCTGGCGACATAGAACATGCGGCCATGCTGAAAGCTGTCAGCTGTCGGTCACACACTGCCCCAACCCGGCACTGAGGGATTGAAGGCTCCATCAATGTCCTGCTGCAAGCCCCCGATCCCACGGCCTCATGTCAACCTCCGGCATGGGTGTCCGGCCCAGGGAGTCAGACAAGAGATTTGGTAAGTTGCAGCTCATCGGCGCTTGCTGCGACGCAGCACTTGGCTGCTTGGCCAAGATCTGTTTGAGAAATCGAGACCCCAGTAGCTTCAGACTGGAGTCTCGAGGATGGGTTTCAGCGCTAATGTGTTGGGCCCTGACGCAATATGAGGGGTGCTTTCATAGTCTCAGCTGCCTCAACTAGACCCTATTCCTTCGAGCGGGTTGCGGCTTCCCCATGGTGATGTGAAGTTACAAGTTGAAGAACGGTTGTTCAAGAACTGTCTTGTTGCACATCCGCAAATTCAGGATTCATGCCGACTCTGTTTTGCGTAACCCCCTTACTGCAGTTGCTGGCCTTTGCCACTAGCCCCGTAAACGGTGAGTGATGACGCTTGAGACAGTGTCAGCAAAGGATGATTTATGACTGACTGCCCATTTGACAACTGTCGCCCGGTCAGTGCAGGTGAGGCGCTCGACATGCAGACCGAGATCAATCTGAACGAGCTCTACGGAAGCCCGGATACTTTGAAGAAAAAGTTCGAGGTTGAGTCGGGCTGCCATGTGGTCAACGGGCACGAAATGCACAAGAACGGTGACGCAGACTGCCAGTACCTAATGGTTTTCGAGAACAAAGATGCTCCGATCAACCAGCTCGCCGCAAACTGCGTGCCGGCAGCCATTTGCAAGAACGACGTGGTCGGAGTGACGAAGGGCAAGATTGCATCCTATGGTGTCGTTCTGCAGATCCTGCAGAGGAACCTCGGCTCTCTCGTTTACCTCGGTGAGGGGGAACCAGACGAGTGCTTCAACCGCATGAACGAGGCGAGGGCTTCGCTCTGGCTGGTGAGATTGTGGGTTTCATTCATCCTGCTGTCTTCTGGCAGGTGAACCGTGGTGACCTGAGCAAGATCTTCAAGATGCACACTATTGAGTTCTTAGGGTTTCATTTCACAGAGAAGAAGATGCTAGGCTTTAAAGCCATCACGTGTGCCATGTCATGTCCTCCGAGATTTTGACTGATTAAAGCGCTCGGCATAGAATCTCCAGCATGCTAGCACAGGATGGAGATCGACGGCATGAATAAGCTGGCTGTGGAACAATCCCTGGGCGACTGCGCGGACAAGCTTGCTGATTGTTGTGCCTGTTGTGCAGGGCAGGTTGTGGTCAGAGTGGGGGGCGATAGAAAGGGCTCAACAATTCGAAACTCGAAGCTGATGGCCTCAGCGACATGCCACACTCCAGTCTCCGTAGGCAGCTTTCTCGCGAGGGGAACACAGGAAAAGGTGGTGTGAGTGTTGTGGCTTGGGATTGTCGTGAGGACAAGGAAAGCGGAGAAAAGAATGCGTATCTCTTCATCCACAACAACTTGCTGTGGTGCCTGGCTGCACTGGCATCTGTTTGAGAATCGGGTTGACACCTATGAGCGATCGACGGCCAGGGACAAGGATAGGGAGGCCGTCAACATCCAGACGTACACTGATCACAAGGCACCGCGATTCAAAAAGCATGCGTTTAAATCGTTTAATTATAACAGATGCAAAGACATTCGACGAAGACGCAAGCTCAAACTTGCAGGAAGAGAAGCTGAAGAAGGATGCGGCGAAGCAATTGTTCATTGATGCCGAGCCACTTGTTGGTGCGCAATGCATGAACACTCACGAGTGTCTAGTGCCGGGATCCACGGAAATTTCAGGGTCGACACGTGTGCTGACATATTGGGATAAGATCCCCCGTGGTTGCTCCCACGAGAAACACCAACCGTGGAGCGAGCCCAAACCCAACGCTCAGGATTCCGTTCTTCCTCTAAGGAAGATGGTCGGGAACGGGGACCTCGAGCGGCATCTGTCTGAGGTCGTCGTTTAAAAAGACGTGACCTGGCCACCGAACTCTGCAAGTGGCTGAATTGCGGTTGTCCTCAGTTTTCAGCCAGGTGCCCTTTAGCAACTATAGGATCACGGTCCGAATCACGCAAGGTACTTTCTGCATGTTTATGGTCATGACACATGTAGCAGTCCGTCGAGGTGACACTTTGTGGATGCAGTTTTGTTTTTCAGTTCTGGGAAGCCTCAGTGGCCTCGTGTGGGGCTGCAGTCAACACGTAGTGGCGTCGTGGTGGTTGACAGAAAGGCACAAAGAGGTGTGCTCGCTTTGCTGCAATCAAGAGGAAAGTCGCTTGTATGATGGCGTAGGCATCCATGGCCGGACCCGACGTCCCTTCCGACCCCACCAGACCAGCAGACCACCATGTCCAGTTCAACCTCGTCCACACAAGGCATCCATGCCAGGCCATGCAGAACTTCCGAATAGCTTGGTCTTCAGAGTCCGCGCAGCGCTTTGCTAGGAGGTTGGCAGGCTGTTTGCCAGTGGGAATGTACACCTTCCGCGAAGAATGCTTCAAAATCTCGGAGATGCAGTCAGCCGGCTTCGGGAAGCCGCTTTGTTGGCGAATATTCTGAACATCCTGATAATCACTGACGATCTTCTACCTTGGATGCGAATAGCTTTTCACATTGGTAGTCCGTAGCCTGCAGCTTGGAAGCTTTTTATGCAATTTCAGCCGCTTCCGACCACGCGCTGTTTGGGCGAAGTCTCAACCAGCAGCCTGTGGCCTTTTGTCTGAAGGGCCCACAGTGACATTCGTTCTGCTGCAATTCCCCCTCTTCAGATTCGGTTCAGAAAGCCCATTGCATTCACTTGCCGAATGGTTTTTGCAGCAGACTCCCGGTCCGGCCCAAATTCAACGTCCCGTGGCGCTCGCAAGAGGGCGCTGCCAAACAAACGCTTTTGACAAACGCTCCCCGACGGTAACTCTGAGCAAGAAGACTGCAGGGTTTTGCACGCTCCTTGACTTTCGGGATGAATCTGGGTTTTGGGGCCTGCCTTTCCCCTGACACTCCGAGCTCTGCAGGATAAGTTTTCAGAAGTCGGCCTCTTAAGTGCATCCTCCAGGCTTCGTCTTAAAATGAACATGTGGTAAGCTCATGGCAGCTGCTTGGCGTTTAAATGCTGAGCGATTCCTGGTCGTCTCTCCGAATGCACTGGCTACCCTCAGTCAGCTTTGCATCGTGGTGCCCTGCCCGCCCCTGTCAACTCTCCTGCCAGCCATGTCGCTGAAGAGCGTCCTGCACTTAGTCAGCGACGGGGTCTGGTCTGCCAGTCTGACGCACTCGATCCTTGTGGATTTAGGTGCTGGGTCTGGGACTGGTGGCTCATGCTTCCGCATATGCCCGCGTGTCTATGACCACGATGGGGGAGGCCGAATGCTGGACGGGAATGAAGTCAGTGGATTTCTGATCACGCTGCTTGCTCTATTTCCAGGCGCTTGGACAACAGACCTTGAAGGACCACCAGAATTTGTGGGGGTCGGGTGGAATTCCAGAAGCTTGTCTTGGGGCATGAGTTGCCTGCCTGCATCGGAAGGATTACGTCGACGGCCTCAAGGCAGGAAATCCGATGTTGGGTGATCTCCAGCTGCTGGGTTTTGCAGGAGCATCCAATTGGATTGTCGGTGCTGTTTCGAGGATTGTTTTGGGGTGAGTTCGGAAGGGACTGAGAAGCCCGGAAGTTGAGGTTCATGGGAAGCTGCTGCGGCGACTACGCAGGCAAGGCTATTTGCGGATGTGTTCATGCAGGGTGGGAGTTCGAGGAGAGTCGAGTGAGATATTGGTGCTGCAATTTTGCGCTGACCCTG
>CAJNDV010026714.1:3036-20826 GCA_905221635.1 Symbiodinium sp. CCMP2456 | reverse complement strand
CCTCTGACACGTAGATTCTCAGATGTTCGTCCAGCCGCTTCGGCGTTCTCCTGTCGGCCCAGGACCTAGAAAATGCTAGCTGCGACATGCCGCACAACATGACTCGTGCAGCAACGGACCATCGCTTTTGCCTGATCAGGAGGGAGCTGACGTAGCAGGACGTTACGTCTAGGCAGCTCTTGTACTTCGCATCACTGCTGAGTCGTGCGCTCGTCTTGATTGCGCGCCGGAAGCAAAGGTCTTTTGCAGGCCTTGCAGTGCTGGCATCTGCTCGCTGTCATAGGGTCTCGTGAGGTTGACAACTGTCACATGCGCATGCTCGTAGCGGAAGAGGTCGCCGAAGCTCTCCGGCCAAGTTGCATCGTCTTGCCCTGCCAGCCCCTTTCAACTCTCCTGCCAGCCATGTCGCTGAAGAGCGTCCTGCACTTAGTCAGCGACGGGGTCTGGTCTGCCTGTGAAGCTGAATAACTATGGCTAGGGCTTCCGATGTGCACTAGGACTGTTGTGAGAGTGCAGCAGACGCATTCACAAGGCCTTGAGCTTGCATGCGCTGCGCTGTGAAAATGCAGAGCTTAGAGTCTGCTGTGCCATGGAACTTTGAAAAGAGAGTTAAAGCTTGAAATCACTGAGAACTGGAAAGCTTCCGCTGTTACCACAGACGTGGTAGCGGAGCTGGCGAGCTCCAGGCCGGCATCGATGTGGCAGCCTTGCGGCCTCCACCTGGGTGCCGGGAAAGGGGGAAAGCATGGGAGCATGGGAGGGACTCTTCGACCTTTGCGACTTCATGGGGTCAAGACCCTCCTCAGTTGGGGCGGCACCACCTTCTGGATCCGGGTCTTCTTTTACAACCTTACCGACCCCTCCCACGGCAGCTGCTTCGAGGACCCCCTTGTTAAGGACGAGCCCGTGTTTGAACGCAAGCGCACCAGCTTTCGGCGAAGCTCTTCAAGAGGCATGGCGGATGGCCCGGCAACCGCGGCCACCCTGGCCGGCAGCTACGCTCAGACTCTAGGTCCTTCTTCCTCGGCAACCGAAAGAAGACCAGGAGTGCAGAGCGCCTTTCAGATGCTGGGCAAGCAAAAGCTTGCCCATGGAGCACCTTCGATGGAAACCAGCGACGCGATCCTCAAGGCTCTGACCTTGGCTGTGAGTGGAGAATGAAGGAGCTTACCTTCTTGGGGCGGCAACCCCTCGACCTTGAGGTCCTGGCTACGGCAGCTGGCTTACTGGGAAGTGGACAATGCAGTGCAGCCAGCTCGCTGGGGCATCAAAGTTTTCCAGGCTCTGAATGAAGGAAGTCCCCCAAGGAAGATCGCCGAGGGCCTCCCCATGGAACTCATCCTTGCTGAGGGCGGCTATGCGGCGATACTCAGTGCCATAATGGAAAAATATGCCCCATTCCTGGAAGCCTCCGCCCCTGCAGCCATAGACGCCTTCTTTTTCACAGGAGAAAGACAAAAGAATGAATCTTTTGCGTCATACATTACGGCAAAGGAGCTTCTGAAACAGGAAGCAGAGAGCCGACTCCGCTCACGAGCTCGATCAACGCGGCACTCCAGCTAGCGGCCAGTCGGAGATGGCGAACATACATCAAAGATGTGCAAACCGCCTTTCTGCAATCGAAGCCCGCCTCGCAAACGACCTTTGGCATGCAGACAACCCGACGACGAAGGCCTCCCGGGTTTACACCCCGAGCAGCTGTTGTTGCTGTTGACGGAAGTCTACGGGCTGGTATCAGGCCCTGCCTGGTGGAGGCGCACCTTCCTGGACCTGGCGGTGATGGTGCTTCCCGACTTGGAGCAACCAGCCACCACCGAGGAAGGAGTAAGGCCTCCTTCCCTGGGCTTCCTCATCGTGGAGGTGGACGACATCATCGAGGCCGGGACAGCAACTCACCGGACCAAGATGGAGCAGCTGTCCAAACAAATCAAGTTTGGCAAGGTTGAGGACTTGTACGAGGCCGCGAGCACCTACGCCGGCCGCAAGATCTGTCAAATGAAAGATTACTCCTTCCAGGTGCATATGGAGGAGTATATCTACACCCGCCTGGCTCCCGTCCAGTTGGGTCGCAAGGTCTTCCAGAAGGACGCTGCCAACACCCCACTGCACGAGAGCGAGAAGACCCAGTTGAGGGGTGTGATCCAATCTCTGGCCTGGGTAGCAAGGGAGACTCGTCCCGACGCCGCTGCGGCAGCCAGCGTGTTGGCGGCCACCTTTCCGGAGCCCTTAGTGCAAACGAGATGGTTCAGCATCTGAAGCAGGTGCCGATTCGCCTCATCGTGCACGCGATCCCGGAGAAGGACGTGAGACACGTGCTGATCGCGGACGCGGCGTTCGACACCAGCGGCAACGAGCCTCAACGCCGGGCGCCTCGCACCAATCACCCTAAATTAGTGGCGGTCAAAGCGATTGCGCCGGAAGGCCTCCAGCTCCATGCTGTGCGAAGCCCTGTCTCTTTCGGCAGCCACGGCATTTCTGGAGAAGCAAGTGGCTATGTGGGACTTTCTGAGGTTCTCAAACTTCTCTCCAAGGGAGCACCAGAGGGCTGAGGAGATCAACCTGGAGCTGCAGGGCAAGGCCACTGTCATATCCAGCCTCTTCGTCGACCCGAACAGTATCATCATCATCGATGCCAAGGCGCTTTTCGATAACTTGGTGAGCGGCCAGCCCGGAGACTGCGAGCGAAGCAACCTCGAGATTGCAGTCATCCGAGAGAGCATGTGGGCAACCGTCGCCCGACCGAGATGGATTCCCCACAACAAGAACCCTTCGGACGCCCAAACCAAGCTACGAGGATGTCACGCCGAATCTCTCATGAGACTACTTAAGACGTCAAAGATGCTGATAGAGGATGAGAACGATGTGCTCGAAGCCGGACGACAGGGTGTACAGAGATTGGGGCTGTGAAGCTGAAGAACTATGGCTAGGGCTTCCGATGTGCACTAGGACTGTTGTGAGAGTGCAGCAGACGCATTCACCGTTGCGTGTGTGATCAAGGCCTTGAGCTTGCATGCGCTGCGCTGTGAAAAAACAGAGCTTAGAGTCTGCTGTGCCATGGAACTTTGAAAAGAGAGTTAAAGCTTGAAATCACTGAGAACTGGAAAGCTTCCGCTGTTACCACATGCCAGTCTGGCGCACTCGATCCTTGTGGATTTAGGTGCTGGGTCTGGGACTGGTGGCTCATGCTTCCGCGTTTGCCCGCGTGTCTCTGACCACGATGGGGGAGGCCGAATGCTGGACGGGAATGAAGTCAGTGGATTTCTGATCACGCTGCTTGCTCTATTTCCAGGCGCTCGGGCAACAGACCCTGAAGGACCACTAGAATTTGTGGGGGTCGGGTGGAATTGCAGAAGCTTGTCAAGGGGCATGAGTTGCTTGCCTGCATCGGAAGGATTACGTCGACGGCCTCAAGGCAGGAAATCCGATGTTGGGTGATCTCCAGCTGCTGGGCTTTGCAGGAGCATCCAATTGGATTGCGGTGCTGTTTCGAGGATTGTTTTGGGTGAGTTCGGAGGGGACTGAGAAGCCCGGAAGTTGAGGTTCATGGGAAGCTGCTGCGGCGACTACGCAGGCAAGCTATTTGCAGATGTGCTTTTGCAGGGTGGGAGTTCGAGGAGAGTCGAGTGAGATATTGGTGCTGCAATTGAGTGGGGACCCTGCAGGTTCAGCGCAAGACATTCAGAACAGCATCAACACAAACGAGCTGTACGGGAAAACTGAAGAGGTTGCTGGGACCGTCTTCAAGGACTTTGGCTGCACCCCCGTCGTCGGCGACAGCATCTTTGCTCTGTTTGGTTGGCTCTCAGGACTTTAACTTACCTACATGAATCGACAATAGGTGGGGCTGTACGTTCTACATTTAGGCGGGGTTCAGATGTCAGCCGAGGCATGACGAGCAACGCCACGGCAGGCTGCAACTACTTCAGTGTCTTCGAGAACGGAGCCCATGCTGACCACCAATATGCCGCCAACTGCGTGCCGGCAACGACGTGCAAGGAAAACGTGGTCGGCATGACGCAAGGCATGATCGCACTCTACGGAGTGGTCATGCAGATCTTGCAGCAAAACCTTGGATCATTGGCTTGGATCGGAGAGGGAGACATGGCGAGCTGTTACGCAGGAATGAACAAGGCTAACATGGGATCGCTGGACGACATTATTGTCCACAAGCCGATCAAAATCGGGCCCATCCAAGTCGGAACTGAGAAAGTGCTGGAGTTCGAGGGCATGAAGAAGCTCGGTGCAACGGAGACCTTGTCCAAGTGCAAGGACCGGCCACATGCAGGGGTGGTGGGGAAGGTGTGTATCCACCGTGATTTTACTCACCAGGATGATTCGTCTGTTGGATACCTCTTCATCCACAAGAACCTGTACTGGCAGAACGACAAGTCTGCCATCGACCTGGAGGTCTCCAGCTGCTCTCGACCATGACCCCGTTACCATCCGTTACCCCCGTAGATCTTCGTCGGTGTTGTCTGAAGGCCTTTTCGACTTTCAAGGCAGATCAGGCGGAGAAGAGGGCAGAGGCCAAGAGGCAAAAGGAGGCGCGCCTCAGCTGTTACAGCAGCTGGTGAGCTGGAGCCTGGAGCATGCAGCAGTGTCCCGTCAGTCGTGTGGTGAAGTACGGCCCCCTCTGTCCCTCGCGCACCCACGACCTCGAACCAGCCAAGGGCAGCAGCCGCGAAGGCCGCGGAAGAGAAGGATGCGGCGGCAGCGAAGGAAGCGCTGGACGAGGCCGGTGCACTTCGAAAGCCTGCGCACGCCTGGAAGTTGGGGCCGGATATGTCAGGTGGGTGCCGTACCGGAGCCTGCTAAGGTGATGCGCGAGGGAGCCCGAGTCCGAGAGTCAGAGTCTGTTGAGTCTTTTGTCAGATGATCGGAAGCCAGTTTCCGCAACTTCAAACCTGCAGGCCAGCGATGCCAAGGTGCGACTGCACTAGTCGACTGGATGTCCTGCACTGGATGACTTCACTGGCAGGCTGAGGAATCCAAGCCAGCTGCAAAGACAAGCGGCGTCCGTTGCTTAGTACCAGCTACCATCATCCAGGGCAGAAAGTTTCAAGGTCGGCGTTACGACCGCTACGATGCGTAAGCATCCGGTTCATACCATGTCCAACGCAGGTACTTCATTTGCTGAGCTTGGGGTACTTCATGTTTTTGACTAAGGATGAGAAGGTCGGAAAGAAGCCCGCTTTGCACACAAAGGCCACGTGGGACCGGGCAGGGTAACAGCGAAGGCTTTGGTTCGAGTGATGTTCGGGGATCAGTTGCCGCACGTACAACAAAGTGTGCTCCGATGTCTGTCATCGTCGCTGATGGGCTTGTGATAGTGGTGGTTGTGGTTGTTTGGGCACCGTACGGTTGAGCAGCCAGTTGCATCTCCTGCAGGCGCCGCCGGCTCAGCCAGCTCCGAAAGCAGCGCCGGCGCCGGAAACAGTACAGCCGAATCCGGCTCCCCCAGCAGTGCCGCCACCTCCAGAGGTGCCAACAGAGGGCTGGCCTCCGATGAAGGGTCAGGAGTGTGGTGTGCAAACGCAGGTCCAAAAGAAGCGCCGCCTTTCCGAGATGATGATTTGAATTTGAAGTTTGGTCGCTTTCACACTGAGCGAAGCCTCAGGTTCAGTCTGTACCGGGCTGGGAAGGAACTTGCGCTTCACGTGCTTCGCTACAGGGGAGCGACTCCCGCGAAGCGATTTTTGAAGCAGCTTCGATGACACCCGTGATTCTTCCACAAGGTGCCAACGCGCAAGGATCGCGCCTGTGTCGTCGAAGCATATGCTTGCCTGAACGAAGGTTCAGTTGAATAGGCTGCGGCGCTTTGACTCCATGTAACGCTTGTGATGGGTATGGGCAGCGTCACAAGTCTGGCACTTTTTGGTTTTGGATGGGTTCGGGCTGCAGGAAATTCCATGTTTGCACCAAGACCTGCGGCTTCTGTGTGCAAGGCCGAGCGAGCTGTCAGGAATTGTAGATAGCATCCGAAAATGTGTTAGTTTTGTTGCAGCCACCGAGCTCTCTTCAAGAGGCTTGGTGCTCAATTGGGTCTCGCTCGAAAGGGGGCATGCCCGGAACCTCGCCAATGTAAACTGAGGCTTAAAGGTTCGTGCAAGTGCGGGCCATGGTGGGTTGCCGAGGCATACTGGGACTATATCATCTGAGGCTTTCAGACCTTTGGCGGATCCGGAGTGGAGGGCAATACCGGTGTTATCATATTCTTTGGGGATTCCGTGAACTTATCTGTTCAACTGCCGGCTTCAAGACTTTTTCGTCTTGACCTGCGCTGAGGATGCGAACCTGCGGCTCTGCGTGTTGAAAGCAGCCGAAGAGGAAGGGCGGAGTGTGACTTTCAAGCTTCAGTGACACTCTGAGAGGGCAAGGACAAGACAATTCTGAAGGGAACCTTGATAAACTTCTGAATGGTATTCAGTTCTGATTCCGGCGCCGAGTAGCGGCAAGTAAAGCACGGCCGAACGCCGTATACATTGAGCAGCTTAGTGAGGTTTATTTTCAGAAGCGCCCCCTGAACATCCGCTTCATCAAGCAGTTCAGCTGTAACACTCCGCCTCGCGCGTGTAGGTTTCTGATGGTGTGGTCGGCAAGGCAGAAAGGGAAAATGAGAATCTCGTGTGACTCTGCGAGGCCTCGGAGCTTTTCTTCGAGATCTCGCCAGCCCCTTAGCCTCTGGTCGTTCTCAGACATAGTTAATCTGGCTCATTGTAGTACTACAACCTCGGGTTCGAGGCATTCTCTTCTGGAAGACTGCTCCAGTAGCCGTGCTAAGCATCGAAGATACAGCAGCAGGACGTAGCCTGTAGGCACGCTCACAACATACAAGGTGGTTCGATGTCGAGCACAAGGCAGGTGGAATGCTGCCTTTTCATCCTATCGTCCTAATGCATCATAGATCGCAAGCTCTCAGAGTGTCTCAAGCGGAGACCTGCCACATGCGGATCTGTCTTTGGAGGATTTGAGCTGGCGGCCGTTCCCTGGACAGCTCAACGACCTCGGGGTGCGATGTTGGCAGGCCAGATAAAACTTTGCACTCGCTCCACTCTGTCCTGGAAAGATTCAATGCGTTTTGGGTCAGAGATTCTTGTCAAGAACATTCTCGAAGGCTCCGCTGTCGCTGGGCTCAAAACGGCTCTAGCGAAGGCTTCGAGCCATGTTGGCGGATGGGGCCATGGACTGGCAATTGGAGGTGTCGGCCATCTTCAGGAGGACGCCTGAGCTGGAATTCAGCTTGCGAAGAGATCTTCTGCTGCCCGGCCTTTCTCCCATGGATGCTTCAAGCAAAGTCTTCAACGGATCACGGTCGTACGGTTGCTACGTCTGTTTCGTTCGACGTTAAAGTTTCTATTCACCAGTGTATTAGACGGTCCGTCAAGAGTCGCAAGCTCGCTTCGTCTAGCTGTTTTTCGAGCCAGCTGCTCTGCCGCAGTTCTTCCCGTGAGATGTGTTGACAAAGCTTCACTTGCAGGTTCGCACGGAACGGCTTCGCAATGCCGTTTCCGCTTCGCGAGGACTTTCTGGATCAAAATGAAGAGTCCCTGCATTTGCCCATATGGGTTCCTTGGCCTGGCGCCGTGCAGCTTGAGCTGACGGCTAGGTGTCAGGGTCGAAGAGTGCTGCAGACGTCCCTCCCCACCATTTCGTGACCAGGTTCAATGGGACAGCTGGCAGAAACTCTTGTCTGGGCCTTCCGACAATCTAGTATCTTGGAAGGAGTACTAGTACAAGCTTTTCAGTGGGGTAAGCTGTCTGCGTCCTATGTGCTGCATTCGCAGCTTGAGGAGGGTTTCTGGGAACGGGAGAAAGAGCTGATCTGCGTGCGTGGTGGCCTGGTGCACTGGGTGACAGTCGAAGGTCCGGGGGCTTGCAAGGACGGACCCATGTCAGATGTAGACCCTGGAAAGCAAGGCAGCGAGCGTAATTCGAGGAGCCACAGAAAGTCACAAGTCTGTTGCCTTTGATAGCGCGATGCAAATCGCAAGTCGCAGAGCAGCACTCACTTCGTTATGTAATGCAACTTTCAGTCTCATGAACATGTCACAGCCCGACCTGTCATTCGATGCAGCCATGCAAGCTTTTGCTCAACATCTACGCTGACTCGCAATCTAAGTCCAGCCCTATCAGTACTCATCAGTCCTCTTCCTCCACATCTTGCTGTTGCGACAGCAGTTACGGCAAGTGCTGCAAGTTCAAGCAATGTCCATCGGTGCTGTTCGCTGTCAGGCGTAGTCACAAGTCACGCACCTTCCTGTGCAGGCCAGCCTCGGGCTGTGCAGCAGACGGGCAACGGAAGGCACCGCGCACTATGTATTGACATGATCCAGAATCCAGACTTCTACTGTCGTGTCCAGGTTTTGTACGATTGTATCTTGCGTTGCAGATGCTCATTCGGTGCATCGAGGTACTCCATCGACCTCAGCGACGGCAACTCCCTCCGAGCAGCATCAACTACTGCCTTTTCTTGAGCATGTAGACTCACGCAGCATCCCTACGCGACGAGAACCTGTTTCAGCTCAGGTACGTCGTGTGCTGCTTGGCTTGAAGACGGCCTACTTCGCTGGGATGACGGAGATGTTTGGAATCGGCCAGCAGCTTCCAGATTGGCGGCCGTGACACGTTCTCTGGAGCCCTGGCCTATGTGTGTCTTGCTGCGCTCCCTCGCGGACTCTCGCGACTTCAGCGCTTCGGTTCTGGAAAATCGATATGAGCATCTGAAAAGGCCACGCTGCATGTATGAACATGTTGGATGGTGGTTGAGTATGTGCGAGTGCGGATGAATCACCGTAGGAATGAATGTATACACGTGCTGTCCTGTGTCAAGAACCGAAAACGAAAACGGATGGACAAGCCTAGACGTGGTGTCGAATAGAAAGCATGAAGAAGCCGCCCAGCTGTCCAGCTGGTAGTATGGATTTCCGGAATTTCGTGACAGTCTCAGGTCTTACCTGGCCTGAGAGCCATGGAGGTCACGCCAGGTCAGAATGAATCTGATGCTCTGTCGTCGCTCCTCGAATTGCTTCTCATCCTGAGCCGGCAGGCATAAGGCCACACGAGGCGTTGCGGACTTGTTCAACTTTCACGTTTGGCGACAACCCAGCAACTCACGAAATCTTAGGAATCTGCAAACTGCAGTTTCTGTCAAGAAGCAGGAAACCAGCGTTTAGGCTTCTTCGATCTTGTGGGCGTTTTCACCAAACGCAGTATGTGTTGGAAATGGCTGTTTGCAGCATGTTCTGGCAGGCATCCGACGTTGGAGTTCGGGCGTCTGGCTGAGAGCTATGCTCTCTTGCTGAAGACCCTTGGCTCTTAAATCTCACAACAAGGGCGTTGCGTGGCTCATAGCCTCGTAGCCATATGCCACCGAGGCTCGTCCCAGTAGATGTTGGCCTGCGAGAGCGCTTCAAGACGGCCGTGGCTCAGCTTCCCAGGCTCGTGGAGCAAAGGCCCGGGGCTTTTATCAGGGGTCTTTTCGGGTGTGGTCTCCGGGAAACCGCATGAGACTGCGGGAGAGAAATAGGTTTTGGTGCAATGTGTTGAATGCGAAGGAGGCGACGGTACACTCCAGACTTCATTCGGCAGAACTTCCATGTATTACACGTTGGCCACAGCTTCCTTCACCTGCATTCCGCCGTGTTGCCAGATGGGGAACAATCGATTATGGCATTCCTCCAGCAAAGCACTTCGATGGACTTGTTCCGACAGGTTCTGTGCAACGACATCGCCCAGCTCCACCCGGAAGACTTGTTGGAGGACTTATTCACGATGCTGCCGAGTTCCCTGGCACAGCTCCTGCCGCTGGCCCACTTTGATGCGGTGGTGATCCGGAACTGCCCCGCGAAATTGAGCACACTTGCCCTTCAGAATTTCGCCTCCATGCTCAGGGATGGTGGTGTTCTGATTGCTTTTCCTGCTTACCTCGATGAAAATGCGGAAGTTCCGCAATCCTTGAATTCGTGCCGGGTGGAGCCGTCGGCCAGCGAGGACGGGTTGTGTTGCAAAGCTGGTCACGGCTGCTTCTAGGCTTCCGTCCTCTCTTCCCCCAGAGCAAGTCGTTGTCGTCGCTCATTCGCTTCTTCAAGATGTTTGCGATGGTCTTGCTCCCTTCACTTCGGTCATCTTCGTGCCGCACATGCACCATTTCGTTCTACCTGACCAGGAAGGGGCCCTGCTCTTCGGCGACCTCAACGGCGCTGTTTGGAAAATGCGACTGCTGCGCGTGCTTGTCTTCAGGGTTTTAGGTTCCTTCAACTGCTTGGTGGAGTCTGAGACGTGCAGTGCAAACCTGCGGAAAAACACCGCAGCACCGAGGAACCCCAAATGGCAACCTTGCAGTCGCTGAATCAAATATGTAAATACTGCCGTAGAGTAAGCAAAGCGAGCAGAAGCAGCGAGAGCAACGATGGGTTCCTGAAAACTCTGCAAGGCGCTGTTGCGTGTCGCCGGGGGTATGGGCTTCAGCGAGGCCTTGCGAGATTCGTTGCCCAGTCAGGTTGTTGATGTCGGTAGCTGCACAGTCAGAGAGCGAGAGAGAGATAAATATAAATATAAATTATATATATATATATATATAATACACCGATATAGATATAGATATGGCGCCCGGGGCCTTGACCGGCCTGCATGTTCGGGAGAGAGAAAGAGAGGGCTGGGCTGGGGTGGGGCTAGTAATTTGGCTCAAGCGGTTGTTGGGGGCAGGCTCTTGGCCGGACGGGGGACGTGTGCCTGAGCGGCGGTGGCTTGAGACCATCCGTGACAAAACCCCAGGGTTAATGCACCAAGTCCTTCCCTGAAGCTGGCCCCTCGCCTCGGCGAGGGTGGCCCAGTAGTAGGGGGGGCGCATCATTAAAAACATCATCGAGGAACCCCTGGCAAATACCATTACCCAGCAGATCTACCACATCGCTCTGGGAATGCACCTGAAAGACTTGCTGATCCAACCCTCGTGACTCTGGCAGGGACACTAAGAAGGACAAGTGCGCCTACGGTGCGCCTACGAAGGAGGAACACCGAAGACCGAAGACTAATAGTGCTGAACCCAGCGAACCACCGAAGCGACGACCTGGGCACCAAGGGGCACGTGACCTCGAGAAGGGCTGGCACAGAAGGTCATGAAGACAGCAATCCGGATGGACAAAGCCAACAAAAGCGACACGAGCTACGTGGATTCAACCCCTTTTTGCAAGCAGAGGGTGCACAAGCACCAGCGAACCAGCTGATTACATGGAGCGAAGCTCCGTCCATGTACAACTCGATCTACCGGAGGCACCCACTTGAAATCTCCCCCCAGCCACTACCTGGACAATAGCAGTGCCGAGAGAAGAGGAAGAAAGGGGGGGGCGAGACTTGTGGGAGAGCGCTGAGTCAGCAAAGGCATTTACGTGGACGTGGACGTAGACGTATTAGATTACCTGCAAATATTTTCGAGAAGCGTGGGGAGGTTGGCTGTTGGGAGAATTCCGCGGGTTTCACGGGGCAGATGGCACACTGCCGTTGCAGCTGAAGTATGACTTTCCCTGGCAGTGTAGAGAGTTGGGACGAGCTGCAATACGGCGGACAGCATGGGCCGGCACTGTCTCGCCTTCGGTGCTGTCGGCTAGGATTGATGCTTGCTCGCTGCCTCGGGATTAAAGACGTGACGAGAAATCAGAAGAGGAGAAGAATGGTTTTATGAACACGTAGCAGGTCGTGGAGCAGTTCAGGACCTTTGCCTTGAGCTTACATGACATCCATGGGATCTGCATTCGCATGCGGAAACATGTTTAGCAGAATTTCGTCTATGATGTCTCCGTGCGCAAAGCTGCGCAGCCTCGGTGTACCCCGGTGTGCAACAAACCTCTTCATCGCAAGGAAAGCTGAATCACTTGAATTCAGGTTCGCAGTCCGGAGGTCTTGAAATCAGGGAGGAGGTGCCCTGAAAGTTGGATGTGACGTGCTCGCTTCACGAGATTGTAGAGTCCGCAGTCTCTTCGTGTGAAATGAGATCTGGAATCTTTAGCTTGAACTCGTAGGCGATGTCTGTACCAGCTGGCCGTCGGAAGCCCGGCATGGGGAAGATTGCGCGTGGGGGGATGGGCATGGCATGGCATGGCCAAGGCAATCGCAGCATCGCACGGACTGCGGAACGAGTGCTACCACTTGCTCGTCGATGGGTCGTCGACTCGGTCCTGTACTTCTGGTAGTGCCTCGTTCCTCTATTTGTGGCGTAGACGAAACAGAGCTGAGGGATATCTCTCCTTCACGTCCGGCAAGACAATGAAAGCAAGGGCGGAAGGGAGCGAAATAAGGAGAGTGAAAGGAGAGATGCGCAGATCCGGGGCTCTCTAAGTTTTTCATGTGTTGCCGTCGTACCTTTTGAATACACTCCGCTTCCGAGACTTTTCAGGTGCGGCGCACACACACCAAAACTGCTAATGCTCCCCGCTTACAATACCAAGCCTTTGCCTTGGCCTCGCTCCCTTTTGTACAAACATGATTCGAGGAAGCCTGCGCAGCTTTTCGTGCGATTGACACCTTGTGCCTTTCCGAAAGGCATAGGAGACAAGGGCTCATATGCGGTGTATGGTCACAGTGCGTCCGTGAATGTTCTTAGATGTTGTGCTGGTCAGTGTGTGGGATTGTGTGGGATAAACCTGTCACGCCTCGGACACAACCACCCCACCAGATGTTATGCAGAAGCCGGAGTCTCCGAGCGTGGAGAGCGGGGGCATGCTCCAGACGCAGACCGGTATTGACGCCCGCCTGACAAGCCCCTTAAGCCTGGGAGAAGAAGAGAGACGCCGGAAGGAAGAAGGACGGAAGGAAGAGAGTTGCGGAAGCTGAAGATCCTAGGGCAAGCCACGTGCCGAGGCTTGGACGTTACCGCACCACCCACTCTCAGCCTTGGTCTTACTGTCATTTTCTCAGCGAGGAGACCGATTAAAGACGCGTCACCCTGAGGCAGTCGGTTCTGGACATTCTCACACAGCTTGTCACAGAGTCGCAAGCTCAGATACCTCTGCTACTGTATGTAGTTTAAACCCAGTACTCCATTGCAATGTTTCTGGAACGAGGACGACGTAGGGGCATTGCTAGCCGTGCTTACCTTTCACGGGATTGGAACCTTAACCCTAGAAACACTCTGGCTAGTGTAGGTGTGAGCCTATGGGTGAGTGGTGCTTCGCACAGTGCTGTTCGGGAAGACTCCCTTTTGACTCTGTCCGAAAGGTGACCAGGTATGTAACCCAGGCAGTGCAGTCACTCTTCAAGCTGTCCCGGAACTAGTTTTGTCCTTGGTTGCTTGCCGACTGTGTGTTCAGGTGTCCCGGTGGGAATCCCCTCAAACAAGGCCCCTCATCTCACCAACTGCCTCAGCCATCATGGCATCCCAACCCCATAACCATGCGCAAAGAAAAGAGGTGAGAAACACTCTGGTTGCAGCTCTTTCTGATAGCCCGGCAAGTGCCAACTCAAAACGTGCTGCTGCTGAGTCTAAGCCTGCATGCGAGATGTTTGAACTCTCCTGTCCGCACCCAAGGAACGCAGCAGAGGCATCGAAGGCGAGAGCCTGAGTGTGCCTTCAAGTTGGTTTGGAGGGGATGTGGATCTGGACAAAGACAGTGGACCAGGAGTCTTCGCTACTCTGCCGTGTCTCGTGCTCGCCCGGCTCTTACAAGCCCAAGTCTTGTGGTCTGCACATGCTATCCGCGATCGGATAGAGCCAAAATCACACGGGCACGTCATCGGGATCGCTTACCCGTGGTGAAGTGCTCGTGCCAGAATTGACACTGGTCTGAGAGGCTCCAGAGACTCCGTGAAGCTGTGGACTCGGTGGACGGAGGCGCTGGAGCGGCTGCTGCGGCGTTGTTTTTTGTCCGGCGTCCTCCTTGCTGCTTCGGCAGGAGCGGCCCTGAGCAACTCGGCGGAGGCTCGCTGTCCGGCAAGATTGCAGTTCTCTTCCGCGCCCGTAGTGAGTCTGCAAAGGAACTGGGCAGGCTGGCCTGCAACCCGCTGGCCATGGCCTAAGCAGAAATGATGTTGCACAGTGAGGCGGATGATTGGAGTGCCAAATAGCTCCAAAGGGCTGAAGATTCGCAAGCTGCGTTCTTGTTGCTGCGGACGCTGTGAGCCACAATCACAAAAGCTTCTTGCCCCAACTCACCACGTGCGACTTGCCTGGCAGTTGTCGCCGGAGTCACGCTCAGCATTGAGATCCCATTCGCCTGGCTCACAGACTCTTGCAGGGTTGGCGACGGACAGCTGCATGCAACTCTGTACTTGTTGGCTCGGAATTTCGGGTGTGTTTCTGTCGCGACGAGGGTCCAGGGATGCGAACGCAGTAGAGCTGTCGACAACCGTGCATGCTCAATGTCCGACTTTAGATCCTGAGCTTGCCGAACGAGCCATCAAACTCTCACATGCACGGATTGGCGTGCATGTGGACTCCGAGGCTGTTTGCCTCGCTCATGCGCAAGGTAGGGTGCAGCAGCTTCTCGTGCTGGGTCTTCAAAGCAAACAGTGCCATGTTCGCAACTGGATCCCTCGACTTTCATGACTGTCCGCATGCATGGTGCTAGTGAGCCTCGTTTGTGAGTGCCCAGCATGCATTGCTAACGGAGCCTGACCGGCAACCGCGAAGGTGTGAAGAGCAAAGCTTCCGTGTTGCGAATTTCGGCTTGCAGGGTGGCGAGCCACAGGAGCAGCTGCGGATGCTGTCGGCAGCTTGCAAGGAGGTCTGGAGAAGTCGCTTCAGAGAGCCTGGCCGCCGCCCGACCGTGCATTACTCTGCTATTTGTCTGAAGGCTTCGCCCCTGGCAGCCGCACAACTTGCCGAGTGCGCGTTCCTAGGGAGAAGGAGGGAGGGTTGAGGCGACGCACGAGGTTGGACTTGTATCAGGGTCTCCATACAGCCGTTTTGGATTTCGCCAGAGGGCACCAGTGCAGTTTAAGTCCAGACCACAGAATCCCGGTTAGTGCTTGTTTTCTTGTCAGAGCCTCGCTCGAGTACGCGGTAGTGTCGAGGACTTCTTCCAAGAAACAGCACTCTTGAGGACAATTGAGATGAAATGTGCCCAGTATGAGGCAATCTGGACCTCTCTCAGCAGCTCTCCTACACATGCTGCCGTTGCCCGTGACCCGGAACTGGCTCTGGGTATGCCTGGAGCAGCATGTTCTGTTTGAGCTATCCCCAACGACGAGGCCACGGGCCGTGTTTGGCGCGTTTCGCGACCTCCAGGCTTTGTTCACAGTCCTGTCAGACGTTGCCCATCCGAACCCAAACCCACAGCAGCCAAAACTGTGCACAGAGGACTGAGAAAAGCAGCTCAAAAATCAGTCGCTCCCTTGAAGGTGCGCCTTACCGCAAAAGGCCGTGCAGCCAGGAAGGGCGAAAGAGCAACTCGTGCGGAGTGGCGGAGTGCAGCTTCTGCACCACTGCGCTCTTTTGGTTCGAGTCAGTGGCCATGAGATGGCCTGGATTGGCAGGAGCCCGGAGCCTCCGGAAAGCTGGATCCTGTCCTTGGAGGGTGTGCTGTCCTCGTTGTGTTGCTTGCAAGTTGCTCTGACGTTTTCCTTCAGCTTCGGACCGGAACTAAGGAGCCCGTGCTCGGCCTCGGATGCCGAAGATCCCACGTGGAGGCGAAGCGCCTTTCGGATTTCTGGATATTCGGCTTTGGGGCTCGATGAGCAGAAGAGCCCTGGCCCTCTGAAGGCCCTTCACGAAGCGTCAGCCTTGGATGCTCGTTGCCTTCTGGCTGTTGCTGTTACATCGCGGTCATAGCAGATGGAGCAAATCCCCCAGCGACCTCCTGTCAGCCCCACACCGCGCTTCATTAGATGAATCCACTTGCAGCAGTATCATACTCACATGAGGCCTGGCGCTCCACGCAGCTGACGGTCAAGAGTCCAGGCGGAGAGGCCAGGTGGCGCTCAAGCTGTCGAGGACCAGTGGGGATGTTGCATCAACTGTGCGCAGAACGTAGTGTCTGTATGCTGCAGATTCTCGCATCTTGGGAAGTACCGCGGTGGCATGGCCCTCGCCTGAGACGAGGGATTTCCTGAAACGTGCAAATCATTTTACACGGGCCTGGGATAGGAGGTATGGCTGCACTGCCATGCGGCCTGTGTGTGCATACCAGACTTGGGTCTAATCCTTAGGCCTTAGGTGCTGGTTTTTCCTGCGGACGGAAGGTGGAAAGATGTTTTTTTCTCCGGAAGCCGCCAGGCGGCTGCTTGTCATCGGGCGAGGATCCGCCTCTTGCTGGTACCCGAGGGGAATGCAGGAGGATAATCTGTCTCGTCTGTTTCTGCGCACAAGGAAGCCCTGCGTTTGAAAGTAATGTTCGTCTCTACCGAGGCCTTTCGCAGTGGATGTCTTCTTCCATGTTCTCCTGCCACTGTCGAGGCGGCGTGAAACTGCTGCACATATTTGAGGCGAAGGCACTTTGTGCTTCTACACGGTGCATGCCGTGCAGGTGGAGCTTAGCAGTGATGGCTTTCCTGTGGCCTTTGGCGTGGGGGGCCTCGGCAGTTGTTCGTCCTGAAACCAGCCGACTTGGGGCTGGGGGACGGGGCGGGGTGCTGTCCGGGGTCTGTGGTAGTAGCCCCGTTTTTTTCTCGCACAGCACTCGCTCACAGCTGTTGCTGAAGGTGGCATGGTGCCAGATGATCGCATAGCTCCAGAATGGATGGTGAAGGCCCGTGCCACGGCTCGGGTCAGGGTTATGCCTTCGGGGCCACTTTGAGCTTCGTTTGGCCGTAGGTCAAGCCAGTGCAACTGCGTCAAAAACACCGGCTGCACCTTCGGATGATAGGTGCGAGGACAGTCTCACATGCTTGGCCAGAGTTGCCGTGCTTCCGTTTCTCTACTACTGATTGAGTGCAGCCCCACAGCCGTGCCGCGAAACACTCAACTCACCTCAGTCCATCTGCGTTCTTCCACAGCTGGAACCGTGGTGGTCTTGAGGGCTTGGATTCAAAACGACTTGTCGGCACGAAGTAGACATGTTCCGTTTGCTGCGACCGGTGGGCTAGTCGGCCAAGCCGGATCCCTTTTCCAAACTGCCACCTGCAAGAAACATTGAATACAGGGGGGAGGAGCGTGTAGTAGAAAGTAGCCCGAGTGCGGAGACCGCTCTCACGACACAGGCACCTGGAGCACGGACAGGGCTATCAACAGCCCTGGGTAAGGCGGAGGCGGATCATGGTGTTGCATGCGGTTGTGTTTCGATCTAAGTAGTAATCATGTTTGTAGACTTGCCTTGTACTGGGACATGATCATTTCGATCGCAGTCCAGCTTTGGGTTGCGAGGTGTTTCGTTGCAGGATCAGGCACCCAGCCGCTCGCAGCCACTGCGGCCGCAAAGCAAGGTTCGCCAGGTACATACTTTTCCCTCTGTCCGGCAACTGTGCCTTGGATGCACGGCAGGTGGGTTGCGAGGTTCGAGGTGTGACGACGTTCCCATGCCACATCCACATGTGTATGTGTTCGATGTGACTTTGGAGCTCTTGTCTGCTAGTTCCGTCCTCACCTTAAAATAGCGGTTCGCACCTCAAGACAAGGCGAAAAGCCTGGTAATGAAAACTGCGAAGCTTCGGCCCGCAGAAATCCCCAGGCCATGGCCGCCTTTGTGGCCGTGCCCAGCTCCGCAGCCAACACTGCCCTGCGTGGCAGCCTGACCCATGTCCCGCAGGTGGGTGTTGGATCGCAGTTTAGGTCAAGATCGTGACAATGGCATCAAGGATTTGATGATGCGAGAAGATCTTAATGATCGAAGCACCATTGTCGTTCGTCGTCGTGTCAGCAGC
>CAJNDV010026703.1:5518-40097 GCA_905221635.1 Symbiodinium sp. CCMP2456 | reverse complement strand
ATATAATATAATATATATATATACACATATATATATATATGTATATACACCTTGATGGATAGATCGGCAGATGGATCGAGAGATCGATAGATCGATAGATAGATAGACTGTACATGTGTCTCTATGTAAATGTCTGTATACACATGCATAATGTGTCTGTGTGTATATATATATATAAACACATATACATATAAACACATATACAAACACACAGAGAGAGAGAGAGAGAGAGACAGTTAGTTACATCCAAAACATGTACGTAGATACGGTGGGCCATCTGTCGGTCTTGTATTTACAGCTTTTTAACCGTTTACTTACGCAATCGTCACATGTCATCATTTTTGAAGATAGACGCATCTAGAGGACATATCACGTCGGAGTGTGCTGCAAGTGTGCGGTTTTGGCTTGAAGCGCTTGCTCGGTGTGGGAGACGGGCCGTAGGGGTTGGGGACTTGAGTTTTGCGTGGTGGTTCAGTGCTTTCACTTAAGACCCCAGGCCCTCAACTCCTTCCCCGGCTGCACCGAGTGCGAGAATCGAGGCTCTCCACCTCTCAGGTCGGTTTCGCGCTTTGTTTCCGGTTCTTATGTCTGGACGCGAGAGTTTCAAAGCCGGAGTGCCTATATTAAAGGATCCCAACGAACAGATAGAAAATACGCATATTCAACCATCATCCTTTATTGCTGTTTTTCATCCCGAGTCAGCCCGTAGTCTTGGCCCCTCAGGAGCGCCTACACCTAGCTGCGCTGCTCGATCAGTCAGCCGAACATGGCAACTCGGATTCTCGCAATTCGACATAGGACATAGAGGTGTCCCAAAGAACCAGTTTAGAAACAACAGCAAGACTTATCCTGTAGACCCGAGAGCCGTAGATGAGACATCGCCTGGCTTGTCCGAGTTTTGCGAGAGTAAACACAACCCCAAAGCTTTTGCTAATGATTGCAGTCGGTATGAAGTTAGACTTTCTCAGGATCAGCCAAGTGCTGTTGCCTTTGTTGGGGGCTCCTTAGGGCCTTAGGGGTCCTTGGATTTCATACCGGTACCCGTTGCCCAGACAAGCAGGGGCTTTCTGTTGTTGGTTAGAAAGGGAGGAGGAGTGGCCATCTTTGATGGATCAGGAATCAGACTGTGATTCTTGATTGTTTCTGCTTTGCTAGAATAGATTAGACCCCGGGGCAGAACAGCCTAGAAACCACAACAACCAACACCTGCTTAAACCCCTAAAGCCCCTTATCCCTCAACCGGTTTGTGCTGGTTCTTGGGCTAAAGTAGAAGCCCAAAAGTTGGAAACCCAATAGCCTCAATCCTTAAGAATAGAGGGAATCCCAGCACTATTTGTCCTCAATCCGGTTTCCAACTTTTTGGGGTTTACCGGGTTTACTATATGTCGGGACAGGGAGTCAACAAGCCCACGGCTCGGAGTGCTCCAATCTCCAGTGGCTTTCTTTCAGTTATGGTGCGCCGTGCTGTGGATGATTGTAGCGCTTGTAGTGTGGCAGCGCACCTAATGTTGGACCGCGCACAGAGATGCTTTGCCCGGATTGCCCAAGGTGCGAGAGTCGAAGCTCCCGTCACCGTAAACCCTCAAACCTTAAACCCTAAACCCGATAATCCTTGCCAGCTTTGTCCTAGCTAGGTGGGAGGCAAGAAATAATCCTTGCCAGATCTGTCCGAGTGTGAGTGTCACAAGCAACCCTATAATCCCCAGCACCCTCTCAAGGTGCCACCTTCGCAGCCGGAATCGAGGAAGCCCTGGCTACGGTCACGGCAACGCTCACTGGACAGACGGAGGAGTCGTCTCTGGGCTTCGCAGGCAGGTGGCTTTAAGGTCGGGGGTTCAGTTTAGCGTTTTGCCTTAGAATTTCAGGGTCTGGCAGGGTGGTAATCAAGGGTTGTGTTATTACAGGCTTTCGTGTTTCGGGCTTTACGCTCTTGCGGTTCAGGTGCCCTAAACCCTAAACCCTAAACCCTAAGTGTTCCGGGGTTTTTGGATTTTAGGTTTGAGACAGGGGGCCTACGAAGTCCCTGGGGCTCAGGGGGCCTACTATTTTGTCTGGTACTATAATTGTTATCATGAGTAGTCTTGTTATTATTATTTTTGTTGTTCGCCTTATTAGTCAGGGTTTCAAGGATTTCTAGTTCAGCGGTCTAGGGCTTCGGGGTTTTAGGCTCTAGTGCCAGGGTTCAAGGTATTTTGGTTTGCTGCCTTCTCATGGGGTTTCTTCCGTTTTTGTTCACAGACTTTCCGTGATGTTGCCTGCTCTATGGAGCACCATGCAAAATCTGAAGTTCTTCCAGCCCGGAAAGTCCATTGCAACAGAAGAACAAACATAACTTACGCTGTGTCAAAGCCTGAAGGTGCAAGCCATGCAGTTCTGAATCCGAATTTCTGAGCAGCAGGCGACCCGGAGGAAGATTTGCAGCAAAAGCCCGTCTCTTAGCTCAGATGCCATCTCGAGGCTGGTCCGCCCCTAAAATCCCCGACCAGCCCCAACTTTTCCGTGAAGTTTAGTCTGGCGGTGTTTCAGGCCGGTCTAAACCCTAAACCCCTAAACCCTAAACCCCAAACCCTAAACCCTAAACCCTAAATCCTAAACCCTAAGCTCGGATCCTCATTGCCATGCCTGCCTTGTGCGAGTGCGTGAGTCGAAACCCTAAACCCTAGCTAGACCGACAGGTTGAGGATCCTAGAGGCCGTGTGTTCTGCAGACCTCGCAGAAGAGTTCAGGGTGCCTTCGTAAGACCGAGCGGCAGAACAGCGCCCTTCCCGTTACTGAGCTGGTTCTGCAGACTGGAAGCATACCGGAGTATAGAAAAAGCCTTGCATGAAGCTATTCCCAGCTCTGCTTGACCTCCGAAACCGTCTATGTCCGCAGTTCTCCACAAACGGAAGCCTAGGTGCGAGCGGCTTGAGGCTGAGAAGGAGAAGCTGCAGAAGCATGTGGAGAGGCAGAATTTTGCTGGTAGGGGGTGGAGTTGGCGAGTCTATTTGAGGTCGTTGATCTTGTTTCTGGCGGTGGTAACCTCCGGAATCTTCATCCGAAAGACCCTGGGCAGATGCATGAAGCCATCCTACGAACACGACAGCTACATGCGCTCCGTGGCCCAAGCCTCTGACGACCAGGCTCTGGCAGATGTGCCAGGAAGCAGACAGAGGAAGAGGTGACCAGAGCTACCAGGCGAACTTTTGCACAGTCGGTGAGTCCAGGCGTATGCGGATCCTTCCCTGTGTAATTACACCCGTGTTCGTGAAGATCTTGAGCTCTCTCGGGCTAAGGGTCAGGGTTTCTCGTAATTAGAGCTGAGGCTTTTTCTTTTCGACTTCTGGGTCCAGTCATTGCGGATCAGGCATGATTTCTCAGAGGTCCATCGGGCTGTTGCTACGCAAGTGCAGGAGGTGGTGTGGTGATAGGGCGACAGCTTGTGCGCAGCAGTTCGAATCTGAGTCTGTGCTAGTTTGAGCCTGAATCCTGAAGCCCAGCACTCTCATCCACATCCCTGGTTCTGTTATTATATACCATAATGTTATGTTATGATATTACTATATTATGAACATTGTATGTATGTATGTATATATATTTATATTATGATATAATATTACATTACCTGGAGTGGCTTTGTAGTTCACGCCTTGGTCTGGGTCCAAAGTGGGCAGGTTCGTCGAGAGAGCCGTGGCGAGTTGCTGCTTCAGGCGCCGCAACCACATGCACCTTCACTCGCTCATGGGAGCTTCAAATTTCTGGCATCCCTTTGAGGGGTGCACTGCGTAAGAAGTATCCGACAGGCAGTGGCACAGAGTCGTTCAGAAGCTGGAGTGGACGTGCTGCTCGGAATCCAAACAAGCTTCTTACTGTTCCTCTTGGTCAACTGGGCCGGGTGAGGGGGCTCATCTTTCATTAAACCACCAGCCTTTCGTTCTGCTTGCGGGTTTGAGGGTGGGACGGAGTGTGCATAGAGAGACGAAAGAGCCCACTGCAGGTTTCCAATCGACAACTTGAGACCTGAAGCCTGAACTCTGCCTCGAAGACCTGGTGAATTTATGCATGTACGTATGTATCTTTTGTAGCTTGCGTGTGTAATCCTGTTTATGTGGCTACATGCATGCACACGGGGATGCATATATGGTGCAGCACTGCTACGCCCCTCCTCCCCCCCCCCCCCCCCCACACCATGGTATCCCCCCCATGTGGTCCCCTGTGGTGTGGGCCCCGCCCCTCCCCCGGCGGTTGTGCTTGGCTGTGCCGCTTTCCATGACCGTGGCGGGTTGGGCGTCCGGTTACTTGGGGTTTGGGCTTCAGGATATGATACAGTTCCACTGAACTCCGACTCGCTCTGAACTCCAAGGCCAATGATCATGATGATGGTTATAACGGTGATACGAAGATGGTGATCATTGATCATGATCACCATCGGCACTCTCCTCTGGTCCCTTGCTACTTAAACTCATACAAACACATGCTCAGGCTTACTTTTAACGAACTCAAGCGAAACTTATCATAGAATGAGAACGGTCGATACGAGCTACGACGAAAGAGCATCAAGCCAGGCAAGCTTTTCAAATAAGCAAAGACCATGCGGGACAAAAGGCGAGAACAGCATAAGAGCAGCGGTAGTACCAACAGTCACACTCGGAATACTAGCATGCAAGAAGCACACCAGCGTCATTATCCACAGATGTCGACAGCATCATCGCCTTCAATCTCATCTGAAGAAGGGGGGGTGGGCGATTCACGGCCACAAAGTTGCGAGCAGTGCGCGAGAGAGTTCCGAAAAACGTCGACAAGTACTAGGAGGATGATGCAAGCGAGCACCATCCCTGCTGTGTGACTGTTTGCTCGGATGAGAGGCCTGGCCCCTGCGCGGGAGGGGGGAGGGGGCGGCGCCATACCTGCATCCCCTGAATTGCAAGCACGACACAAACAGGCAAACAACTTGTTGATGGTTAGGCACGCGTACATGTCTATGCTGTGTGTACAATGTTTGTGTATATGTGTGTGTGTGTAGGTAGGTAGGTAGGCAGGCAGGCAGGCAGGCAGGTTGGTAGGTAGGTAGGGCGGTAGGCATTTGTGTACGTATGTATGCATGCCTGCATGTATGTACGTCTGTATCCAAAAATGAGCCTAGGCATGCGTGCACCCATACACCGATGCCCTGTTTAAGGTCCTGCATGTGCACGCCCACACACGCACATGCAAAAACCGAACACACAACTGAGTACGATCCAAAAAACAAACAGGCATATGTAATTGCTTGGCTCAAGCAAGATCTTCGTAGGCCACCGTCAGCATCGGCTGTGATCCGGCTTCAGAGAAGATGATGTCCCCAGAAGGTGCTAGCTCCTCCAATCATGTCGAGATCCCAGGGCCTCAGCAGGCAGAGGTGGTGGGGCAGCCTGCGACGCTGGTCAAGGTGTCCGTCCCGACGGGGGCGGTGCCTGGGCAGCAGATCAACTTCACCATGCCGAACGGTCAGCGCGTGAGCACCTCCGTGCAGGAGCAGGTGCAGCCCGGTGCCACGCTGACGGTTTCCGTTCCGAGCCCAGCCCCGGCAGCCATGGCAGTGGCTGCTCCGACTGGGTCGGCGATGCTTCAGCCAGGTCTCGCACAGGCCCGCGAGACGCTGCTGCCTCAGCCGGTCGTCAATGCCAGCCAGGTAGATCGCATGAAGATGGGTTGGGTGGCTTTCGGCTTGAGCTTTCTTGCCTGCTGCCTCTGTGGGCTGCCCATGCTGCCCATCGCGCTGTGCATCTGGTCTGTCGTCGCAATGAGCTACTTCTGCAAGCCCCGGGAGGAGCGTGATCGCAATCCGCTCTTATATGCCCCGGCATGCGCCTCTGCCGTCACCGCAGGCATTCTCTGCTGCTGCACTCTTCTGGCTGGGCTTGGGGCGCTCTTCGTCTTCGCTCTCTGCGGTCCCTTTGACATGGATCACATGGACAAGATGGACAGCTGCCCAGGTTTGGAGAAGTGGATCAACTCCACCCACATGGATCACCACCACCATTGGCACCCCAAGTGGATGAGCAAGAACCACATGGACCACCACCACCACTGGCATCCCCACTGGCTGCGCGGATCCTTCCACCACGAGTCCCCGCCGCCGACGGTGTCCTCTCCGGTGTTCTTTGACAAGGCCGTCGAGGAGGAAGCGCTAGGCCGGCCGATTCCCATGGGCCAGCACACCATTGAGGAGGCTGCCGGCATGGTGGCAGCAGCAGGCGCCGCCCCTCAAAGCCAGCGCGACGAGGCCTCGACGGCGGTCTCTTCGCCCGCTGTGGCCGCGGTGGCCTCCTCCGCCGGAGCGCCGGCGATGCCCGCGATGTGGTTCTGAGCCCGCTGAGGGCGAGGAGCAGCACAGCGGTGAGGGAACTGCTTAGGTAGGAAGTGGTGATCCACTGAAGCGTCTGTCCAGGAATGAGTCGGATGCAGCTCTGGCCGCCGAGTTTCTAAACGCAGCCATAGGCTTTCGACGAAAACCCTAAACCCTCAACCCTAAACCCTAAAGGCCTCTTTTTTCATGTGCAGAGCCTGCATTCGACAAGCGCGGAGTTGCTGTCGGCTGCCTCACTCAGGGATCTTGAACATCTCCTACTCTTGAGCCTCAGCACCAGAAAGCTTAAACCAGAAAGCCAGAAAGAATTGTCCTTCAACCCTAAACCGAGGAAGTCCCGGCACTCCGCCGTAGATTGTGTTGGGCCTCTTGTGTGCTGGACGCGAAAGGTCTGCGATGAGCAGAGCGAGATTCGAGATGTTCTGGGATACTGAGTGTACTAGGTACTTAGACGGTGAGCTTTTTTTTAAATCTCCCCTTTATGGACGCATGAAGCCAGACCTTGTGCTCTCGCTCTGCCCATGCTGTACAGAGGCTGCGCCGCAGCAAGAGATTACCCACTCAATCCTTCTGTAGATGTTGTGTGGGGTAGGCTCTGGCCCGCTTGTTGTTCGGCTTAATATGTCGTCTCAAGTTCATAATCACTAAAGCCCTAAACCCGTGATCCTTTGAGCCGCCCGCCTACCCCATCTATCGGACTTTCCCGCACAAGGAGGCCCAGACCTTCTCAGGGTGCCAGCAATCTCTTCACTTTGGATTTACTCTCATACCGAGAAACCCTAAGCCCCATAACAGGCACTCATGTCTGGGTCTCGTCTTAACCACGCCTTTTGACTTGACCTTTGCCGGGCGCCCTGCGCAGAGGCCGCGGAGGTGCCCCGGCAAGTTGCCTGGATGCTTTAAAAAAAAAGGCTTGAACCGCTGTCCGTTGATGATAAGAACTTTGCAGATTTTCAGCTGTTGGAATGGAGTGTACGCCTGGATTGCACAGCAGAAGCACTCTGTTGGGGTGCACTAGGTGTCTCACTACCCCCGTGGAGACTGTTCCAACCAGCAAGGATCGAGGGTCTGCACGAGTAAGAGCCAGGGTCCAAGCCAGCGACTCAATTGTGGCCTCCGCCGCAGTATGCCCTCAGCTGCAGTTAGGTCGCTTGGCTAGGGCCCGTCCTGCTTCTCGAGGAAGGGCTTGCATGGATCCCAGAAACAACTGTGATGCCCTGGATGCTCCTCTGTCTAGTTGCTTTGGCAACTGTGGTGGGCAGAGTAGTTGCCTGGCTGCACAGGCTGGACCAAGGCCTTTTGGAAGTTACGGAGACTCTCCGACAGTTCCAGGAGGTTCGAAGCCTGCTGGAGAGACCGCCAACACCTGTTGACAATGGGGTGCTGCTGGAACCCTCCAGCTTCCTGCAGACGGCTACTCAGGATCTCTTGGCCGCTACTAAGAAGGAGTGGCGGGCTAATCGGAAGATCCTCAACGACCGTCTCCGGCTCATTATGGAGCAGCATCAGGAGCTGCTCTCGGTTTTGGCCTTGCTGAAGCGGAACACTCAGTCGTTGCAAGTGCAATTTCCGGAAACTCTCAGGGAGATGGCCAATCATCTTGCAATTATTAGGGAGTCGTTTGATTCTATGACGGATAAGGAACATAATCTCTACGAGGAACATACTCAAGCTGTTATTGCCACTTTCCATGCCCTTGAGAGTAGGATCCATGCACTCAACAAAACCGTGCAATCGTGGAAGCAACCGCAGACAGGGAATGCGCAGAGCCCAGAGCAAGTGGCGCAATCTCTGAATGCGAAGGTGTCGTATGTCTCTGAGGAACTTGGAGACGTCCGTCAGGCTGTCGATGAGATAGCCAGTGCCCTAGGAATACAGAGTACGAGGGCACCTCGACCCCCGCCGCCACCTTGGCAATGATGTCACGTGCACTGCCACAATCGGCGCCTTGCTGCACTGCCCTTGAATCGCACTGTGAGTTGTGAAACAGACCTCTGCTCTCAAAGGTTTAGGTACCTAAGTATGACTGAAGCCTCGCCTGCCTTGTTGCATGTGAAAGCCTAAAACCGAGGTGCGGCTGTGTCTTTCGCGTAACCTCTGAAACTGTGTGTTGTACTTGAGCATCTTTTCCCCTCGAGCCCCAACCGCTGACTCTCTGCTTTCGCCATGGACTCTGGGACCCCGCTTAGGCGACCCAAAGTTACTGCGAGCAGAACCTTGGCCTTGGAGCCAAATATGGATGAGGACACTGAGATGCTGACCTCTCATGCGCAGTGGACAGACAAGGTCGTCATCGAGATGGCCCCTTATCTGCCCAGGATTTTGCCATGGTTCCTGCTTGCCCTCCTGCTCCTGTGGCATGGCTGCGTTGGGAGCAGAAAGCGCAGGTCCCAAAGACCCGCCGCACGGTCTCCGGGTTCCTCACCACCGGAGTCTCGCGATGAGCCTCCCTTGCCGCCTCCAGCAACACCTCC
This sequence comes from Symbiodinium sp. CCMP2456, assembly GCA_905221635.1. Lineage (NCBI taxonomy): Eukaryota > Dinophyceae > Suessiales > Symbiodiniaceae > Symbiodinium > Symbiodinium sp. CCMP2456. The sequence goes on along the minus strand of CAJNDV010026703.1, from coordinate 31,295 downwards.
GGGCGACCCAAAGGTCAGCTGCTGCCCAGAACAAGGACAGCAAGAAGACGGCTGAGTCAGATGCGGGCTCAAAGGAGGAGAAGACTGCGGAGACCGCCAAGGAGCCGGCGGAAGTTGACAAATCGGTCTCTGCACCGGCGGAGGCCCCGACATCTTCTGCCAAGGACGACGACAAGTCCAACGAGAAGAAAGAGGATGCTCAGCCGCGCTCTGACGCGGCCCCACAGGTGAGCGCCTTCAAAGAGTTCCATGGAGAGCTCAAGAATGGGCTGGAGATCTTCTTTGGGCCTTTGAGGGATAAGCTGTTACCGACGCTCAAGGCCTTGTCGGAACAGCTTTGTGACGCGTCGTCGACCCAGACGGCGAGAAGCCTTTTACCTCACGTTAGACGAGCACTACCTGCAGCTCATCCGGCACCAGGAGAATGCGGCCTGGGACTCAAGCAAACAAGTGCAAGCAGCACATCAATTGGTGGAGGACAAGCACGTGGAGCTTAGCAACTCCCTGGCTGGCCTCTTCAAGGACGTGGTCAACAGGATCATGGGAGTGTCGCGACGGCTAGACTCGGCCAACGCGACAGACAGCCCCGGCACGCTGAAGTGCTTGTGTCAGCTCAAGGAAACACAGGAGGCCATGGAGAAGATGGAGATCGCCATGAGTAGGATTGTGGCTTCCATGGACAGCCTGTCCGAAGCTGTGGCCACCCTGGATGCCTCGGTGGACAGCATCTCCAAGCGGTGCGATATCATGGCCAAGCACCTACAGGGCACGGTGCCGCTCCGCCCAAAGGCGCCTCCGCCTCCTTTCCCGGCGCCAGATGTTATGCAGCGACGGATCCACCGCCGCCCACTGCCCCGCCGGGCCAGTGGGCTCAGACGCAGTCGCAGGCAAAGGCGGCTGGAATACAGGCTGTGCCCCAGCAAATGCAGCCACTTGGTGCCCCTGCAACAAATGCAGGTTCCACAAACGGTGATGTGGAGCCCCACGACCCCCTCGGCGATGACAGGGAATGCCGTTGGGCCTGCCAACCTGGGACAGGTGACCCATGGCGCAGGTGCAAATCAACAGCAGAGTGGGCCGAAGCTTGTGAACCTGATGGTCAACGGGGAGTCCTTCCTTGTCCCTGAGTCTGTGGCTGCCGCCCTGAACCCGAGATCATAAGATGCAGCATGTACACTAGAGGCTTTTCGGCCTCAGCTTTGTGGGCTGCAGGCTGCCTGCTACGCACTGTTTTTTAGCGCTGCCTTGCCTTGCCCTAGTATGTACCATAGCTCTGCACAGCACACTGTACAATACCCGCACTGTTTTTTCTTTTGCACTGACTGCCTTACCTTGACTTCGCTGAGCCGTATTTGGAAATCAATCCCTGAGGGACAGTGTTGAACATGCAGAGGTTCCGTGTGACAGTGCATAGTATAACTGCAGGTAGGGACCTTGTAGGATCGGTGAGTGAGAGAGCAGGTGGCTCGGACCTTAGCGTGAAGCACATGTTAGGGAGCGAACTTGTCCATGTACCTCTTGCCGATGTGGAAGAGAGGTTGCACTGCCCTGCCTTGCCTTTGCACTGCATTTTTCTACCTTACCCTTCTTGCCTCTTTCGCTCGCCCGACTGTTTTCGCTGTACTTGCCTTGCCTTGCACTGTTTTTCTTCGCTGCACTTGCCTCGCCCGCACTGTTTTTGCACTTGCCTTGACTTGAGTTGTTTTGAAGAGCCCTTGACTTCTCCTGTACTGCTTTTTGCATTGTCAAGACCTCCTGTCACTGTCCCGGCCTTAGCTTTCCGGAGGCCCTCACGAACCTTTCTGCTGTAAGTCTTAAGTCTTTGTTGATGGGTGATGCTTTTGTGAGGGTGGTGAGATACAAGGCTTGCGGGTCTATCCCTGCATTACTGCCGCAAAACCGCAAACCCTGACCCCATGAGAAGCTTTTGCATGCGGGTTATCCCCGTGAGCAGGCAGAGAGGATGCTTGACTGCATGAATCCCTGGCAGGCCCTGTGTTGGTGCTGGCGGGTGTATCCCTGCCATACACTGAGCACCCGGAGACACACACGTAGATCTCTTGTGCAGCCATGGCTTACCTGTCTCCGCAGCAGTGGTGCTAGCGGCGACTGGGTGTGGCAGCTGCCTGGGTTCACCTGCAGAGGCCAAGGCGAATGAGTGGCGGCTGCTGCAGTCTACTGTGTTCTGAAATGGCGGCGGCCGGCAAAAGAGGCTAGGTGTGGCGCGAGACGCTGAGGATGGCAACGTGCCCGCCAACTTGGACAAGGCGCTAGCTTGGAAGCTGGTGCGATGAGCTTGTGTGGACTTGGACATGAAGCGCTGCTCCCAATGCAGCCTAGCCACTTCTTGCGGTTTTTTGGTGCTTGAGAGCTCGCCGCGAGAGCAGGGCATGGATGCCCTGGGTGAGTGTGGGGATGCCTGCATTTTGGGGACAGCTCAGCTGCATTACACACAGCGAGAAGGATACCTGGCCAGACGGCTGCTACCGGAGGGATGGAATAGTGGAATGTCCTCGGACTATGGGTGAATGGCTGGTTGCTGGGACTGCTGCCTTGGAAAGGCATGCAAGATGGCCACCAAGTTGGGCACAGCGCTGGCTCGGTGGCTGGCGAGATGAGCCTGAGTGGTCTGTGCATGTGGTGCGGGAGGGCCACTCTTTTGCCGTCTTTTGCTGCTTGGGAGATCTGCTGCTTGGGAGAGCACTGAGAGAGCAGGGCTGCTCTGTGCCTGAGAGTGGCCGCATGCTTCCTGGGGACACTTAGCTGCTCCAAGTGCAGTACGTGCAAGACCTGGCCTGACGGACGCTGCTGTTGGGAACACTGCGCGAGTGGGAAGTTCGGAGATTGTCGGGAGAGAACGATGGTGCGCCTTTTTGGGTGTGAGTGAGTGAGTGCTGTGAGTGCTGATGTGGAAGGCTTTTGTATAGCTTCGGGATGCGCTAGATAGGATTGTCCGCTTGTCTCTGCGCCTTGGCGTGGGGCTAGTTTCGAGGCCAATGTGCTTTGGAAGGATTCTGAGTGGTGGAGCCAATGAGCTTTGGATGGTGATCGCATAGTGTACTGAAGCCTCGCCTGCTTTGTCGAGTGTGAGTGCTAAAACAATTGCAAACTGTTGTCGGTTTGAAGATTCCAAAAAGACTTGTGTAGAGAGTAGGTTTATCACAGTGCTGTGGCACCGATTTAGAGAAAAGCTCCGCCTTGCAAGACACGACAGCAACTCCCCCGGCAGCTCCATGTCATGTTCTTGTCACGTCTCGTGGCCTTCACCGAATTCGTTGAAATACCTGCAGACCCACACTCTTTCTGCAGAAGTGTCAGTTCAAAAAACTGCACAAAGCAAGACGGTCAAGAAATAAGGCTTCTGAATCCCGCAGCCAGAAATCCCTGGAAAAAACGCTGACGACATGCCCTGCGGCGCCCAGTGTGGAGAAGCTGCGGGCGGAGAAGGACGAGCTAGCAGAGTACCGCGGGACATGTTTAAAATGCTTGAAGGGGCTCTACAGGCTACAGATTGTTTATTTTTGGGACCCACTGATTGGATTAGACTGGCCGGTTGAAAGCTAAGCCTTCTTGCCGCAACTAGCCTCTGCCTTTCTACTCGAGCTGTTCTCGCCGTGAACAGGAATTTGCAGATTTTTATCATTCACTTTATTTCTGGGGCATCCAGCTCTGAGTACGCCCGGCGAGCGACCGTAGCGTGTGACGGTCACAGTCAAGGTGGTAGTGGATGCAACGCAGCAGGAAGATCACGAACAGTCAGATGTAGCCAAGCTTCTCAGTGCCCGAGTTTGGGACTCGGGAGAGGGCAGTATAGGGGCCTTAATAATGCTTACCGATGCTATTCTAGGGGTTCCTTACTATATAACAAGTCTCATGGGCCCCAAAAGCTTATTCTAATTATTAAGGCCCCTTACATGATCCGCTTATATCATCTCTACGATGCTTGGTCTTTTTGGAGGGACGTTGAGCTGTCAACCCCGCTCCCTACGCCATTTCCAGAATGCCAGGCAAGTCTTTGCCCTGAGCAACCGAAACCGCATCCTTGAGGACCTGCTGTGCTTCAAGATATGAAGGGCTTGATTTAGGTTTTGGTAGATTTTCTGGACGTGGGGCTTTGAAGGTGCAGGTCCACACACATATGTATGTATACATAAGTGTGTGTAAATGTGTGTAAAGTATATTTAATAATAGAAACGACACATCAGCATGAAGCGTGCCAAATCGGAAGCCGGCACGAGGTCAAGGCATGTAGGAACTGCAGTACATGCGTTGCAGCAGCAGGACAAGCTTCTCTCTGACGTGGAGGACCAGTCAGGTTCAGGTTGAAGGGTATGTTTGGCGGTATAACACAGCACAGCTACAACAGCAGCAACATTCCCTCTGCCAAATTCACGGTTGGCAGCAGTTTCAAAAACCAACCGTCGCTTTGGCGACTTCAGTGCTGTCAGTTGCTCGCGCTTCGAATGTTTCAACCCCATAGAACACATGAAGTTGTAGCTTAAAAAGGATTAGTACGCTGCGGCGGCGGCAATGTGACGTGTAATCTGCAAAGACTGTTTGTCGCTCCCTTTTGCGACGGAACTGGGAGCTCAAGCTTAGGCAATGCTCACACTGTCCTTCCCCACTGTTCAGCAAGTTAGGTTTGATGTTTGAAGCTTTGAAGCCCCAGGTTCAGGGGCAGAGCTGTGTGTCAGACTTGAGTTAGTTGAGAGCTTCTAGCTTCATCCTTGACATTCAGATTGTTCTTGGCTTTAGTAGATTCCTGTTTGTTTCAGTATAGTTTGATTGCTCGTCTCAGCATCGTATTATTGCATGTTTCAGTACAACCTAGTAAACCAGCGATGGCATATTAGAGAGAATTGTCTTGCTTTCGGTTGTTGGAGGTTTTCCACAGCCCGATGTACTTGAAGGAGCCGGCTCCTTCGCCATCCACCTCCAACGTTCAGTTGAGGCCTTCCGCGGCTGGTTAGACTCGGGACTCTCTTAGGATCCTTTTTATATGTTTTTGTTGGGTTGGGTTGTTTTTGGTGATTCATTGTCGTACGTATGCTTCCATGCATGTCACGTATGTTTGCTGAATTTGTTTAGACAAAGCCGGAAGCAGCTGCTGTCTGTTGCAAAGCGGCTGCACATTGACATCTACCCCCTACACCCATGGGCCCGACGCTCCTGCGTGCCCCTTTGCCTGAAGCGCGGGTATCTTAAGTCCCGAAGAGCTGCCGCAATCTGGGGCTGAAGGGTTTGGGGTTTAAAGGTTTAAGGGTTTAGGGTTTTCAGGTTTAAGGGTTTAGGGTTTAAAGATTTAAGGGTTTCAGGAACGCGGAAAACTACCAAGTCACTGTTGTAACGTGTGTCGTAAATGCCATGACAACTGCAAGCATTGGAATGCTCGTGCCATTAGTTGCTCTGTTTCATGGCTTCCAAAATTAAAGTCCTAAGCCCCAAACCCTAAACCGCAATGAGCACGAGAAGTTCCTAGGTGCACGACCCTGGTTGCAGAGAAGGCCGAACTCCAGAAGGCGGACCGATTGATGTTGAACCTTTCATAAGACTACATCCTTCAGCGGGATCTTTGGGGTTTAGCGTTTTTAGGGTTTGTAGGCCATGACAGACTCAGGGTTGTTGACTACCAAGGCTTGGGTTCGGGATCTGAAGGTCTTCGGGCAATATAGAAGCCCAAATAAATACCCATATTACTGTTGGGGTTCCTTATCATAATAGTACTATAAAGGAGCCCCAAACCCTACTCTAAGACCTAGGGTCCCTACAAAAAGCTGCACTGTTTGGAAGGACGGCCTCACGGTTTAGAGGGGCAGCCCTGAACTCACCAGGAACGTTTCCTTGTCATTCTGGGAAGGGGCAGCCGTGCGCGGCAACAACACATCCTCCACCAGGCATTGTTCAAGCTTCCAAAGGAATGCAAAAGACCACAGTTCTTTTCGAGCTTAATTTTCTGTCAATGGTTCACCAAAGTCCAGCAGCAACACGCTTTGCGGCAGTCTCTTGTCCTGCCAGCCGACCCTTTGACATCCAGGCATATCCCAAGCCTTTCAAAAATCGGGCTCAGGGTTTGGTGAGTCTAGGAATACCCAAACACCACGAGGAGTTGGAGGAGCTGACCAAAGCCTTTACCGAGCTGCAGGCCCGGAATCCTGTGAGCGTCGCCTTCGGATTCCTTTCCAGAACTCTCGCCCAACCCCAAAGAAAGTAAGACCGGCCTCGAAGCATTTCCGTTTCCCCCCTCCGAATAGAATAAAGGGGCCACTTGCAAGTCTTTCCTCGGCGAGTTTAGGGCTGGTAGCGTGTAGAGCGGAGTGGAAGTGGATAACTCTACACTCATTTTCTAAGGGGCTTGTTCTGGCTATCTGAGACATGCTGCTTCTTGAGAAGGAAATCGCATTTGTTAGCTCCCAAAGAGTTCGTCGCAACTTCCCTGAGAGGAACAGATACAAGACAAGGAGGACCGAAGCACGGAGCGTCTTGCAGCTTCTGTGATGGCGCTCTCAGTGGTTTCGCGCCAGTAAGGACCTTTGTCTGCCACTAGTTTCATTAGTGACCAAATCCTAAACCTTAAACCCCCCGGGAGGGAAGCACCCCGAGCCCCAAAGTTGTTGACCCGCCTCCACATGCAAGGTTTTAGCAGGGCTTCGGCTGGGTCTCAGGGTCATGGAGTTCTTGCATGTACATAGCAACTTTGTATTCGGTTTCCTGAGTTGGTGCCATGCTCGAAGACGTGGGATCCTAGGACTAGGAAAGATAGATACCTGGAGAGATTTGTTCGACAAAGCACCGGCGGGTAATATAGGGGCCTGAGAAATTACCCCGTGTGACTCCTTATTATTCCTATGACTATTCTTACACTGGAATAAAAGAATGTACACCAAAACTTTATTAAAATTCGAGGCCCTTATATTACTTGTAGCAGCTCCGTCGGCGGGGAGTCAGGAGGGCCCCACGGAGAACGAGAAGGCGGAGGTCGAGAAGGACTGTGCAAACATGAGTCATAGAGGCTTACTATCATCATGAGTAGTACTGGCAATTAATTATTGTTATTACAGTTGTTATTGTGATAAGTAGTATTGTTGCAGTTGATGCCCGCCCAACATGCAACCGCAAAGGGCGAGCGCTATGCGGAACTTGTACTTATTTCGTGCTGGTGGGTTAGGGTCCCGGAATTTTGGAGCTCCCTGTGATCCGGCATCTCCAGAATCAGCAGCATCCACTATGCCAAGCGTGTACCAGCCTTCAGCTGATCTTGAAATTCTGCGAGGGGCAAAAACTATGCCTGATTTCCCCATCTACCTGCCTAGCTAACATACAGCACCATACGGCCATACCTATGTGCATGCATGCATGCATACATGCATATAGACAATCATGCTCTGGTGTGTGTGTGTGTGTGCGCATACATGCGTACATGCATGCATACAACCATACGTATGTACGTGCATGCATGCATGCTTGCATGTATGCAACCATATGCATCTTGCATGCATGAATGCATGCATGTATACAGCCATAGGTACGTGCGTGCATGCATGAATACATGCACGCATGCATACCACCATACACATGTACACGCACACATGTGAGTCTCGATCCGTGCGTCCATCCCTCCATCCATCCATGCACGCATGCCCAGCAGCATCGTGCGAACTTTCTGTCCACCTCCGTGTGATTGACCCTCTGCATTTCACCGGCTTACCACACCAAGACCCTGGCCGCAAACAGATTTGGATTCGCTAAGGCTGACTGGGTGGATCCTGTGCAGACTTGACTAGATGCCCGTGGCATGGGAGCCCCAATCCTCTCTCACATACGTAGCTCAAACCTACCTGTGCAAGCACGCATAATGCATGTGCTCAAGCTGTGTTACGTGCACAAGAGTACCCACTTAAGTAATAAGGAGCTGAAAGCTGCAAATCGCATTTCGCTGCCACCGCAAAGCAAAACACGCGATTCGCCCCAAGATTCAGGAAAAGCTTCATGTTGACCCTTCAACTTCCGAGGGCGAGATGTTCAACTCTGCTCATTGCGGACCTTAGATGTGCCTTTTAAAGCATAGACTAGGAGCTTGAGGTTGCTATACCATACGAAGACAAGTCAAAAAAGGAACCGCAAGTACAAGGGGACTTGCTTATCTACCCATTCTGAGCTGCGAGGAGCTTGGAGAGCTGGCGACGGCGTATTCGGAGATCCAGGTCTCTTCGGGATGAACATGCGCTCCACTTTTTCGGGTAGGAAAGACGGGTTAAGGGTTCAGGTTTTAGGGATTTAGGAGTCTAGGGTTTGCACAAGTCCTGATGCAAAAAGTCGGTGGGAAGGTCACGCTAGATTTGAGCCCAGTGGTTGAAACGAGGAATCGCCATTGAATAGTCGGAATAACTAGAACCCATGTTTACATGTGTTTACATATAGTCTCTATATACATATGGCACCCGAAACACCCAAAAGCTGTTCGAACTTGGAGCTGCGACATGGGTGTTTGCACAATCCCTTGTTTAAGGTTTAAAATGTTCGGTGAGTTTCGAAGCGGGGCTTCGTTAAGTAGTTGTCTTGCCAGCATTTTACCCGTGCTCTGTATAGGTTTTAGAGGTTTAGGGTGCTAAAGATCCCTAAACCCTAAACCCTAAGCCCTAAACCCTGATGCAACAAAGGGTGCTAGAGATGGAGTGTTTGAGGGCTTCAGGTAAGAGCTTGAGGACTGCAGGTTCTCCCACAGGTAGCGGATGAATGGCAGATTCTCATTTCAGCATCACGTCCGCATAATCCTAGAGGAGTTTGGGGTTCAGGCTAAGCTCTGTAAAATTTGTGACTTCCAGAGTGTCGGAAAGCTCCCGTTTTTCAGGAAAGATTATTTTTATGATTTCGATACGGTTTTGATATGATTTCAGGAATCCTTCCGGTTACGATTTTCTCATGATCTTCTTATCGTTTTTTACGATTTCGATACGGCTCCAGCCTCCTCCAGGACTGTGTTTGCTATGCTTTTGATATGGTTTTCGGACTTGCAGCCGAGCTGCTTTCCGAGCCGTGCTTTCCCGCATAGCCGTATTGAAATCGCATCCAGAACCGTATCGAACTCGTAAACGTAGAGAAACATACATAAACCATGAGCAAATCAAGAAAAATAATTCCCGGCGCATACCCTGACGTTCTCAATAGTGGAAGTCACAACTCTAAAGCACAGAAATGAGTGCCAGACAAAAAAAATAGCGAAGTTGGACGTGTTTTGTCGAGGGTGACCGCTGAGCTGATTGCGACAAATTGAAACTCTCGGGCACCAGCTACGAGCACAAAGAAAGCACCGGAGAGACAAAGCACACCGCTACCTCAGAACGACCATGCAAGATCAGGAAAAGCTACCAATGACAACTACGAAAAAACTACGAAGAACACCCAATCGTGCAGCACAAAATAGCAAGCACAAGCGCGAACAACAAAAGCACCGGCACACCGGTGTAACTTGGCTCGAAAACCGAGCGTTTAAAGTCTAAAGACTCCAGGAGATGCCCCCTATGCGCGTAGTTGTGGCGTCTGTTGGTCCTCCATATGTTTGCCGTAGTTTCCGTAACTTTGAAGAGGTTGAGTTGTTTTGACATTGAAAGGTTTCGGGATTTCAGGGTTTGAGACTTTCCGAGGCCAATGGCTTGCGATATGTAGGGTCCTACAGGGTTCTAGAATAGGGCCCCCTTTGAAGGGTACTGTTACTTTGGTCTTTGTAATACTTAGTTATCCACTAGCCAACCTTTAAACAGTACCAAATTGATTTTCAGGCTCACCAGCACAGCATCACGGGTCCCATTTCCCTTTTTATTTGGGCATGCCAGATTTCTGGGATGGTCCGCATGCCCGGACCTGAAAATCCACTGTCCCCTGGGGGTTACCTTAGACCTGCTGTGTTCCCCACTGAACCTCTGGTTGGAACTTTCAGAACAATCCTGGACCACTTATGCTTTCGACAAGTTTCTGAAGAAAGAAAACTGGCCGGACTTTCAGTTTTCTATTCTTACATGGCGTACACTTTGGGGCCACAAGCATACACTCCCACCCCTGGCTTTGAAACACCGAATTTTCGGCCTTCTCACTGGAAAAGGATTGGCTGCCGCGAAAAATCAGGATGGAGTTAAGTGTGAGTTTTGTGGTGCTCCAGAAGCTGGTTCTCAACACCTGGTTTTTAGTTGCCCCGCCACGGCCTCCCTACGCCAAGACCCGCAGTTTGCTGACGCGCTGCCCGCCCCACTTTTTACCAGATGCACAGGAGTTCCCTGCACGCCTCTTTACTTATCCACGGATACACCACAGGATCTTCCTATCCAAGACGGCCCTCAGGAGTCCCGAGCCTCCATTTTTGCAGATGGGGGAGCCGACCCGCCCAGCCTGCCCAACGTCAGACTCAGTTCATGTGCTGTTCAAGCGTGGGACGCGCGCGAAAAGGTTTTTGTTCCCCTCGGTAGCGGTGTTACCCCCGGTTACCTCCACACAGTTGCCAGAGCTGAACTTTTTGCAGCGCTTCAGGCTATCCGTGCAGCCACCAGTGTAGATTTGTACACAGACAACCTCGCGGTTGCGCGGGGATTTCGCGACATCCTGGCCCACGGATTTGACCCCTTTCTGTGGCGTAACCGTCCAAACTACGACCTATGGACCAAAATTGCGGCCCTCATTGTAACGCGTATGCCAGACTCAATTCGGGTATTCAAAGTCTAATCCCACCGTAAGACTTTTGAAGCCTCAGGGGCCACCGACCTTTGGACTATTGTTGGAAATGCCAAAGCTGACGACCTAGAAACTTCCACACTCCGTACAGCTAGAGGGCACCGCGGCCCATGCAGGTCCCCAACAGCGGAATCAGCGTCTATAAGCCAGGCTTTTTTGTGTTCGGTTTTTCTTGACAAACTCACTCGCCTGATTATGGATATGCGTGGTTCTCGTGTCACAGTTCGTAGTGAAGTGGAACCCCTGCCCAGGACCCACCTGAACACGAAGAGCCAACCCTTGTACCTTGGCCCCTTCACCCCCCGGCAAGCTTTGGTTCAAAGATTTGGGACGAAAAGTGGCTACAGCTTTATACACACTACTTTTCATGCCTTACATGGCCTGACCCAGCCAAGCCCCCTAGTAACCCCCATGTTTCCCAAGGCGTATCTTTTGTCGAACTCATGATGGGTTTGTGTATCACATTTCAAGTACGAGTACCTATCAATCTCGCTGTTTACAAGAACCAACGGTTCACCAATGCACCGAAAATCCCTCGTAATTCCGCGGCGGTATACCACTTGCCCACTCGGTCAGAGGGCCAGTTACTCCCACCCGAAATGATCACGCAAACGTCAATCACTTTCATTCGATGTTTTGATTTCCTGAGCCGTTTTCTCCAGCTTACCCCATGGCCCAAAGAATGTTTGAGATCCTTATCCACCTTCGGCCTCACGAACGTCGTCCCATCGATCAAAGTACGCCCCACTTTGCTTTCGGGATCTAGAGTCCGACAATTTCTTGAATCCTTGATTATCCCTCGCGTCAGAATCCTTAAGATCTCCTATCGTATCCCACACGTCCCTCCCCGAACACTTCCAAGCTGTTTCCCACCAGATTTTTGAGCTCTTAATTCGGCAGAGTCAGTCTCACGCCTTTCGCTGGGGACCGAGCTCGTGACCCGAAGTGCTTTAAACTTTTTGGGTTCTTACTTTAGTAGTAATCTGAAAGTTTCACCTTTAATTTCCTTGGCTTCTTGCGGAAGAAGTAAGAGATAATAGGGTCCTGTGGGAGTCGAAGGGGTAGGTTTTAGGAGATTCAGGGCTTTTGGTGTGTTGGAGTTGGAGTTTTGAGGTGTAACGTCAGGATTTGGGAGGGGAGTAGGATTTAGGAAGTTTAGGGTTGAGTGTAGGGGTCTAGGACTCGTTTCCAGTATCGATATCGACTGTGGTGTTTTGACCATGTCCTAAACTTCTAAACCTTAAGCATGAGCTTTGCTCCTGTGCAAGGCCGCTCGAAGGCTACACGGAAATTCGATTTGTGTAAGCATTCTGTAACAGCCTTCAAAAAGCCAGAACTGCGATGTGTGTTGGGGACTTTCTGCAAAAAAATCATGTCCTCGCCGCTGCAGGTTTCCTTCCGAAACGAGAAGCAGCTGCGCATGAAGGCGGAGGTGCCCCCAATTTTAGGCGTTGCTGACATCTGGCACTGCTTATGATGCGGTCTTTCCATCGCTGCTTCAAGCTGCTGGAATGCCTTAGTGCTTGCAGCCACAGGGCCGTAGACCTCTCAGTCTGGCAAGCTAATTAGCGAGTCTGGTGCCTGTCTATCCGCCTGCGATGTACGCAAATCACTCGCGCCTGTTCGTCTATGGGTACATGCATCTGTGTGTGTGTGTGTGCGTCTGCTTGCATGTCCTCCTGTTTGCCATCCTGAGTGCGGCAAATCCTCTGTAGTAAGCTTGTAACTTGAATAACTTGGTTCTTTTGAAGAAAGAAACCAATGGCCCGAGTACTGTGGTTGGCCAATCCCTCATGTTTTGCACCCAGCCGACCTCAAGACACGCGCCTCGTCTGGTTTGCCCGAGTGTGAATGTCGACCCCCTAAAACCAACAAGTTAATTAACCCCTAAACCCTAACCCCTAAACCCAGAACCCTAAAACCAACCCTAAACCCTAAACCTAACCCCGGAAATCCTAAAGCTCAAGCCCTGAACCCGCTAAACCCTAAACCCTAAAGCCCCCCCCAAACCCTAAAACTCCAAATCCTAAGCCCTGAAGCCTTGACCCTAAGCAATAAAAACCCAAGCCTTTCGAACCTTATTGCCATGCCTGCCTTTGTGCCAGTGTGTGAGTCGAAAACCTAAACAAAAAAGAACGCTACAGCCAGTCAAGGAACCCTAAACCCTAAGAAAAAACCGTTAAACCCTAGCCACCTAAACCCTAACAAAAACCCTAACAAAAACCCTAAACCCCTAAACCCTAAACCCCAAACCCTAAACCCTCAACCCTAACAAAAACCCTAAACCCCTAAACCATAAACCCCAAACCCTAAACCCTTAACCCTAACAAAAACCCTTAACCCTAACAAAAACCCTAAACCCCTAAAACCCTAAACCCCAAACCCTAAACCCTAAACCCTAAACCCTAACAAAAACCCTAAACCCCTAAACCCCTAAACCTTAAACCCTAAACCCTAGAACCCTAAACCCTAGACCCCCAAGCCCTAAACCCTAAACCCTAAACCCTAAACCCCTAAACCCCTAAACCTTAAACCCTATAAACCCTAAAAAGACCCTTGAAGCCAGGCAGCTCTCCAGTCGGCCAGGCAGGAGCTGCAGGCTGGACCGGACACGGTGGCTCTGCTTTAGGGGGATTTAGGATTCAGGGGCTTAAGGATTTTAGGATTCAGGTGTTTCAGGATTTTAGGATTTTAGGATTCAGGGGTTTCAGGATTTCAGGATTGAAATTTAGGGTGTTTGCGACACTTTTTGGGTCTAGGGTTTCGTAGGATAGGGCTTTAGCGATGCTAGGCTCTAGCGTTTGGAAAGGGTTTTGGGGTTTTACGCTTCCCGGTTATTTTGTGAAGTTAAGGTTTAGGGTTCGGTAAGGACTTTGAGATTTTATAGTTTAGGATGTTTGCGAATCTAGGGCTGAGGGTTCGGTAAGGGTTTTAGGATATTGCGCTTTAGGGTTTTTGCGAATTCAGGTTACAGTGTAAAACGCAAAAGGTTTTCGGGTGTAGTGTGGCTTAGGTTTTGTGTGATTTTAGGATATAGGGTTTCGTAAGGGTTTTAGGATTTGGGGTTTGCAGGTTTTTTGCGTTTTTGGGGTCTAGGGTTTGATTAGGCTGTTTGTTGAACTTCAGGGTTCAAGGTTTTTGCGCTTGGATTTTTAGGGCAGGGCTTTGGCGATTTTAGGGTCCAAGGGTTAGGGGTTTAAGGATCTTAGGGTGTAGGGTTTTTGCGATTCAGGGGCTTTTGCGAGTTTAGCGTCTAGGGTTTGGAGGGTTTTAGCGTTTTTGGACTTTGGGTTTTCGCGGTTTTAGGGTTTGCAGTAAGAGTTTGTATATTAGAAAGGCGTTTTATTATGCTAGGGGTTTGTGTTTTTGCGCGTTTAGGGTATAGTGTTTTGTAGGGCTTCGGGTGTTTCGGTTACGGGATTTTGTCTTTTAGGGTATAGCATATGGTAAGGGGCTTCAGGACTTTAGGGCTTAGGTTTAGGGTAGTTTCTTTTGCAATGTTAGGGTTTAAGGTTTTTGCGATTTTAGGGTTTCGGGTTTAGTAAGGGTTGTAGGATTGTAGGGTTTTGAGTTTGTGCGAGAAGGGTTGTTTGGAAAGGGGTGCAGAATTTTCGGGCTTAGTTTTTTGCGATTTTAGGTTTACGGGCTTAATAAGAGTTTTATTAGTTTAGGGTTTGGGGCTTTGCGATTAGAGTCTAGGGTTTCGTAATGGTTTTAGGATTTTAGGAGTTCGGGTGTTTGCGAATTAGGGCTTAGGCTTATCGTTTAGCAAGGGTTTTACGTCTTGGGATTTTGGGCATTCAGGATTTTAGGGTTTAGGGTTTAATGTATGTTATTAGTTTGTTTTTGGTTTTTGCCATTTCAGGGTTTACGTTCAGTAAAAAGTTTAGGATTTTAGGGTTTAGGATTGTGGCGATTTGAGGTTTCAGGGTTTAGTAAGGGTTTCCAAAAGATCAAAAGGACCTCAAGGTTTTGGATGTTTGCGTTCTTACGGTTTAGGGTTTAGTAAGGGTTGTGGGATTTTATTGTTCAGGGTCTGCGAATCTAGGGTCTATGGCTTATGAAGGGTTTTAGAATTTTGGGGTTTCTCGGTTTTGGCGATCATAGGGTTTATGGTTTAGGATGGGTGTTCGGATTTTAGGGTTTAGGGTTTTTGCGATTTTAGGGTCTAGAGTTTGGCAAGGGTTGTTCAATTCTAGGATTTAGGGTTGTTGCGATATTTAAGGGTTAGGTTTAGTAAGGGTGTTAGTAGTTTAAAGGTTTTTGCGATGTGAAGTTTTAGGTTTTAGCGCGGGTTTAGTTGTTTTCGCGTTTGGGCTTGTTGTGAGATCAGGGTTCAGGGTTTAGCAAGGGTTTTAGCATAGGTTGTTTGCGGTTTTAGGGTCTAGGGCCTTGGGCTTGGCTGGGTTTTTAGGATTTTAGTGGTTAGGCTTTTTGCGATTTTGGGGTTTAGGCGTTAGCAAGTTGTTTGTACAATGCCAGGGTTTCGGGTTTTGGCGATGTTTAGGATCTAGGGTTACATAGAGTTTAGGGTGTTTAGTGTTTAGGGTTTTGTTTTTTTTAGGTATGGCGTTTGGTAAGGGCTTCCGGAACTTAGGGTTTAGGGTTTCTGCGATTTCAGGGTCTACGGTTTGGTCAGGGTAATAGGATTCTATGGTTCTCTGGGTTTGTTGGATTTTCGGGTTTCGATTCTACTCAGGGTTCGGCTCTTTTTGTTGAGTTTCTGGTTTTCGCGATTTTAGGGTTTAGGATTGAGTAAGGGTTTCAGGATTTAGGGTTCAGGCTTTTGCGTAGTCAGGGTTCAGGGTTTAACAATGGTTTCAGGATTTTCGTGTTTATGATTTTTGAGATTTTTAGGGTTTAGGGTTTGGAAAGGATTTAAGGGTTTTGGGTTTATGCTTTTTCAGGGTCTGGGGTTTAGTAAGCGTTTTAGGGTTTTGGGTCTTAGGGTTTTTGCGTCTTTAGGGCCTAGGGCTTGGTAAGGGTTTCAGAATTTTACGGCAGAGTTTTAGCGATTTTTGGGTTTCGGGTTTATTCAGTAGGGCTTTGGAATAGGGTTTTTGCGATGTTCGACTTTAGGGTCTAGTCTAGGGTTTGGCAAGGTTGGGATGTTAGGGTTTACGATGTTTGCGATTTTTGTTGGACTGTGGGGGTCTGGATGTTAGCGATTTCAGGGTTTAGGATTTTTTTTTGCGATGTTCGGTTTTAGGCTATGAGTTAGCAAGGGTCTAGGAATTAGGGTTTTTGCGAGTTTTGTAGTTTAGTATATAAGGAAAGACGCCGCCACAACAGCCCCGAGTTCTATCCCAGATCGTACTCGCCCCCCTGTTCCGAAGCTCTTCCTGCAGGAGCACGCTCAGCGCGATTCGAGCTCTGCTGATGACGAAAAGTATGGTTCTGAGATGGAAAACCGTGTTTCGGGCAGAGGCCTGTGTTTGGGGATGTTCGCCGCTTGGCGTTGCCTGTGTCCTCAATTTCGGACCAGACAGGAGGGCCGGGCAGGCCCGGTTTGAGAGTGACCTGTTCTTCAATTTTAAGAGCGTGGAGTAGTCACTGAAGGCCAGGGAAGTCGCACCGAGGTGTTGAGCCAGGGCTGGCTCGGAAGATGGACCCCAAGCCCCCCCAAAAATACGGGACCATCCCCTCCCTCTACCTTGTGCGGGCTACGTATTTCCACAACCCTGGATCACAACCGTCCTCCCCTGTTCTGGTGAGCCGGACCAAGGCAGGAGCAAAAGGCAGCCTTGGAGGAAGCCCGCCGCAAAGTCCTCGAGATGGAGGTGCTGGCTTTCACGGGGCTTTGAATGGGGTTCCACAGGAGTGCAGGGGGTCGGCTTAGGGAAAACTTTAACCCACCATAAGGTAATTCTCGCTGGGTTTTGTTACCATAAAGGGAGGCTTTTGGTTTAAGGCATGCGTTCAGCAACTCCCACAAGCATCAAGGGTTTAGGGTTTAGGCGCCATGCTTGATTTCCGTGCCCCTAAACCCTAAACCGTGTGCTTGCTTTGCATGAGCCGAAGGACCTGCTCGAAAAGCAGGAGAAGTCTTACCAAGAGCTCCGGCTCGGGGCCCAAGAATCAGTGTATGTCCCGTCTCATCCCCCAAGCTGGAATCACCACATGTTTGTATCTGTGAGTACATATGTATATATATATATATGTCTGTGTGTGTGTCTTTATATACACATATAAATGAACCCGTGTAATTTGTGCGTGTGTGTACAAACAAAGGAAATAAGTGTGTGTATATATATACACACACACATATATATATATATATGTACATTTATTTATATTGTGTGTTTATTTGCTTGTTCGCCCGTACTTCTGAATTCTTCTGGCTTGACATTGGGACATGTCGCCTTCTCGACGATCGCTCTGCATGCTGTATGTGTATTGCTTGCTAACCGAGTTCTTTCTACAGAACAGTGTCGTCATGGTGATTCCATGTACGTGTTTGGCTCAAGCGCGCCTGACACATCACAGCTCCCAGTCAGCATCTGTGCCTCCTGTTTTCTGTGAAGCCATGCGCGAGCTCGTCCACATCCAGGGAGGACGCATGCATGCAGCATATGCCTGTGGTCTAGAGCCTTTTTTAAAACACTTTTGGTTCGCCCCCTCACTGTGTGCAGCAGTCTGTCACATCGGTCCAGGGCAATGCGGCAATCAGATCGGTGCCAAATTCTGGGAAGTTATCGCCGACGAGCACGGAATTGACCCTACAGGTCGCGCCGGCTCTTTGCCTAAGCCTTCCTTTGTGAAGTTTGTTGGCTTCTGTTTGAGTTTCGCGGTCGCTGTTAAACGCGGTGGGCTGCCAATGTTCGAGCTCGTGAGCAGAAAAAGCCACGAATGCGGCAGGCACCTACCATGGCGACTCCGATCTTCAGCTCGAGAGGACTGTCATCAACCTAAAGAGAGCCTTGTAAGCTCCTTTCAACGGATAATAACAATCATAGTAATCATCACCATAATATAAAAAGAAAGGCAATAATAGTGGAAACTTGTTTTCTTGGACCTCAGACTGCATGTTGCTCACTGCTTTTTGTCAACCCTGGTCTAAGATAACCTAGGCCCTGAATGGCCGTCCGTCGTCCTGGCTAGTGACCGTCATTTCAAGTGTGCTGCCTCGTCGGCATGAGCTCGAAGATCAGAAGACAAGTAATCATGCTAATAACCGTAGTAGTACTGATACGAGACATAAGAGCCATGACCATATTATTGTTAATATACAAGTTAAAGTCGTAACCACCCTTGTTAATAATAATAATGATAATAATAATAGCAACAGTGGTCATAGTAATGATGGGCCAGCTGCCTGTGAGGATAAATGTCTACTTCAACGAGGCAGGAGCGCTAGGTTGCTTGCAGTTAATGCCTAAACCTCAAACCCTGAAACCCTAAAGGCATGCTGAGTTCTCATGTATTTCACACCGACTGAGCGCACATGGATCCTCGCCTGGCTTGTCCGAGTTGTGAGAGTATAAAACCCTAAACCCTAGGAGCCTTGGCGGCCTTGTGCGAGTGTGAGAGTCGAAACCCTACCCTCAGACCCTGAACCCGAAACGGATGCTCGCAGCATGCAGGCACTGGTTCTTCCGGTGTTACCAACTTGCTTTTCAGGTCTGTCCTAGCCGCTAGCCCTGCAGACACCCTAACCCTAAAGCCTAAACCCTAAACCGTTAAACCTACATGCCAGAGTCAAGGGTTAGTTTTTGCTGAGATCCCCTGTCGTTAGCAAGCCTTGATGTCGACGGAGGGCCGTTGCGGTATTGAAACTTTGAGCCTACTGCAAATTGAGCGTCCCCCATCCCTTTTTCAAGCCGACTGCGAACAATCAAGCTCGGCTGGCGAGTCTGATCTTTGAAGGCGTAGACTTATTGTTATCCTTATGATTACTGTCATGTTTGTTATCCTTAGGATCACCGTCATGGTTTATTAGCGTCAGTATCATCTTCCATGAGGCGACTGGTGGCCGCTACGTTCCCCGCGCAGTCTTGATGGACCTGGAGCCCGGTGGCCTGATCCGCAGACCTATTCGAGTCCTGTTCGTTTCATAGGGTTTAGGGCTTAGGGCTCCGATCGGTAGATTAAAAAGTACGAATACGAATACTAAAAAATACAGCTGATAAAAAATACTAATAGCTATGGGATCCTGACATGAAACACCTTGGTAGTATGCCGGTTTCTCTAGCGTAAATAGTGCAAAATCTGCTCACAAGACATCGTATAAACATGTTAGGTTGCGAAGACGAGTTTGCCCAGTCTTGCTTAAAGCGCAGCTTTCTTATTATTATTAAGTACTATTCCATGAGAGAAGTGTCGCCTGACATACCGTGCTGTGACACTGCCAACTTGCCATATCTTGCGTTTTCGAGTCTAAGAGACGAGGAGCAGTGAATGGATATGCATCGCTCGAATCTGGCGACACAATATAGGGGCCTGAATAATTGGAATAGGGTTTGGGTGTGTATTATAGTATAAGGAACCAACAAAACCCTATCCTAATTATTAAGGCCCCTGCATTACTAGCTTTGAAGTACCCACCAGGCACCATGGACAGCGTGCGTGCTGGACCTTTTGGGCAACTTTTTCGTCCGGACAATTTCGTCTTCGGTCAGACAGGCCCCACTGGCCATAAACATGTTTGCACGAGGGCACCATGCAATCATTTCCGGCCGCGTCACCCTGGCAGGGGCTGGCAATAACTGGGCTAAAGAAACTTGGCGCTGTTAGCTTTCTGCCATGCTGTCTTCTTGACTCGCATGCCGTCGAAGCGACGTTTTGCCTTTTGAACACGAAGATTGAAGCAGCATCAAGTGGGGAAGTTTCGGTGCTGGAAAACCAAGCGGTGGTGGACCCAGGGACATTACACAGAAGGCGCGGAGTTAATCGACAGCGTGTTGGATGTGGTGAGAAAGGACACTAAGGGCTTGTGGAGGTTTTTAATCTCCTGGACTGGTGCTTGATTTGTTTGGCATGGGCACTGTGCATTCTGTTCCTTGGCCTTCACGCCTGCAGGAAGCAGAGGGCTGTGACTGCTTGCAAGGTGCGAGGTTTCCGGGTGTGCTCCGCATGTTGTCCTGCTATAGCAACCGTTTGGCTGCATCCATTCTCCATGCTGCTTTCAGGCTTTCAACTTTGCCACTCGCTCGGCGGAGGCGTCTGTTTGGGGCACTTGGAGTTCGGATTGCATGAAGCAGTTCTTCAAGCATGCAGCACGAGGGCAGAAGAAACAAAGCCTGGCAGTAAAAGTGCTCGGCAGAATGAGGCCGCCGCCTTCGAGTAAGATGGCACACACAAGCATATATATATATATACATATATACTTATATATGTGTGTGTATGTAGGTGTCTATATACATGTGATATATTTTATAGTATTATATTATCATAATGAATGATATTTCATTATATTACATATTTTTATGCCACATCTTACATTTTGTTATAATGTAGATTATAATATGTTATTCTTCATCACATTGTTTTTTTACATTTTATTATATTACATATTATGTTATGTGTGGTACTACACTTGATATTACATCACATTGTACATTCCATGTGTTGCATTCTTTGATTTCTATATATTGCTTATGTTGTATACTACACATTTAATACACTTTAGAACTGATGTTAAATCATATATCATATATCACACACTCTCTCTCTCTCACATATATATATATATATTGATATGTATATATTCATACGGCAAATTGCACTTGAAATAATTCTACATACAGTGTTGCATATAGTATGTTAAATTATATTACGGTGTTTACTATAAACTATTTGTTTACATTATGGTGTGTTACATTGTTTATTTTTGGTATTATGTAATATATTTTATTTTACATTCTATCTTATATTACATTCTATTTTACACTGCATATTATGTCATATTATGCTTTGACATATCTATTACTACATTTCATTCTGTGTTCTAATACATCAGGTTTTTCATTGCATGACACATCATGCATTATTTCAACATTACATTATTGTTACATTGTATTATACAGTATATAAGCATTGCATGAAACACACGTACATACATACATTCACACATACCTGAATACATACATGCATACGTACATTACATCAATACATACACACATACATTCATTCATTCATGCATTACATACATAACATACATTACATACATACATACCTACATACCTGCATGCCTACATATGCATATGCATGTGTTTACATATGTATGTACACACATATCTTCTTTTGCTTGGCCTCGGCCTGGCTGCTGCAGGCACGGGAGCCGGAATGGGCACACTGCTTGTGTCAAAGGTGCGTGAGGAGACACGTGAGTCACGATGTCCATAGAGCTTGTGTTGGCGCATTTTCTGGTCTGAAAAAGTAAGATCACATTCAAGGCTACATGCTAGTTCCATCACATGGGCGGAATACTGATCTTGAGCTTATTGGTCGACATCGACAATACAGCTCGAATGGCTACAAGTCGGAGTATCCGGATCTGCATGGCAGGGTAGCCAGTACATAAGGCTCCAATGCAAGATCTGAAATCAGGAGTACCCGGACCGCATCATGGAAACGTTCTCTGTGATTCCCAGCCCCAAAGTTTCGGACACCGTCGTGGAGCCATACAACGCGGCTTGGCCCTTGCCAAAGCAAGAGACATGCTTGTCTGTTGCAGATTGTGCGAGGCTTTGATACGGAGTTTTGCTGCTGCAGTTCAGATCAGTGCTGTTCGTGGCTTGCAGGCTGTGCTGAGCTTCCACCAGCTCGTCGAGAATTCCGATGAGTCTTTCCTGCTGGACAATGAGGATGGGGGGGACCTGGCATGCAGGGATGGGAGAGCATGCGCAGGGTGGTGGTACATGACTTGGAAGTCTTGTTTTAGTCCATGCAATACTTGTGAAGTACTTTAGTGCAGGCTCTATACGACATCTGTTTCAGAACACTCAAGCTGACGACGCCGACCTATGGCGACTTGAACCACCTGGTGTCCGCAGCCATGAGTGGTGTCACCTGTTGCCTGCGCTTCCCCGGGCAGTTGAACTGCGACTTGCGCAAGATTGCCGTGAACCTTGTGCCCTTCCCGCGACTGCACTTCTTCATGACAGGCTTCGCGCCCCTGACATCCCGTGGGTCGCAGCAGTACCGGGCTCTCACAGTTCCTGAGCTAACGCAGACGCTTTGGCATGCATAGAAGAAGTTCCCTGATGAATTGTATGTGGCTTTTCGTGGCATCCTCCGGCGAGCACGAAGGTAGAACTGCGGTACTTGTCGTTTGAAGATCGATCCAGCAGTTTGGTTTCCACACGTCGACATACATACGCACCTCGCAGCTTCAGCAGAGCGAGAGGGAAAACCGCTGAAGAAGATAACGTATTTCGACCTGCTCACAGGTGTAGATTCGTCACATATGTGTATCCGCAGTTGTTAAGACGGACGTACCCACAGACTTCAGTGCTCACTTTTTCCGCCACAGCTGACCGGCTTGAATCCAGCAAAACTATGGTGGTGTCTTTAGACCTGGTGTTAGCCTTTCATTATTTGATGGTCTGGGGAGTTGTGGTAAGAGCATGGATGAGCCTAACCTGGCAGTCACTTACTGCGCGTCACACACTATCACACGGCAGTCGTCTCGCAGAACAAATATGACTGCACTATTGTACCTTCCTTGAGTGCTTTCTCCACGCTTCGAGCTACCGCAGTCCAAACACAAATTCGCAATGAAAGACTAGCAAAGACGAATCTACTTTTGTTGAGTTTTGCATGCACGCACAGACGTCATGGATTCCAGTGGTTCTTGCTGTGGAAAAACAGCTAGACTTCTTGCCTTCCTTTGTTTCCCAAACCACTCAAGCTGACAAAAAGGCAGATGTTTGACGCCAAGAACATGATGTGCGCAGCTGATCCTCGCCACGGACGCTACCTGACAGCGGCGGCACTTTTCCGCGGGCGGATGTCCACGAAGGAAGTAGATGAGCAAATGTTAAATGTTCAAAACAAGAACTCGTCGTACTTCGTAGAGTGGATACCGAACAACATCAAGGCTTCTGTGTGCGATGCTTGGCTCATGATTGGGGCCGGGTTAGGTTCGGTTGGGTTTTCGAAAGCTTCAGAGATCATAAATGTATGAAGCATACAGGCGACAGCGGCTGCTGAGAGTTTGGAAACAGTAAGGACATCCCACCCAAGGGACTGAAGATGGCGGTGGCGTTCGCGGGCAACTCCACAGCCATCCAGGAAATGTTCAAGAGGGTGGCCGAATACTTCACGGCCATGTTCCGCCGCAAGGCTTTCCTGCACTGGTACACAGGTGAGGGTATGGACGAGATGGAGTTCACGGAGGCCGAGTCGAACATGAACGACCTCGTCTCTGAGTATCAGCAGTATCAAGATGCGACAGCCGAAGAGGAAGGGGAGTTCGATGAGGAGGAGGGCGAGTATGACGGATGAGACTCTTGATGGGTAGGGTTCCTCAAAAGTAAGCCCGGCCTGACGTCTGAGTCATGCAGGCACAGATGGTCAGACCTTCTGAAGATGCACCTCTCGCGATGGGGCCAGGGCGAATTTAACCTTTGCGTGGGCTGTCAAGAAAATCTTGAAAGCAGTCAACTGAACATATCTGAACGTCACGATTTCGCAGCTGCTGGACCGCAGCTGGTATGTATAGACAGTTGTGACAAAAGTGCGTCCAGGTCATGGCTCCGGTGGTCTTCTTGTCCACATCGTGCCGTGTCCCAGGCATTCGTCTGCTTCATCGCAGAGCCCCAGCCCACTGTCACTGCTTCATCTCACAGGATCGCTTTGCACCTGTCCTCTATCAGTTGACCAGGCCGCGCTTCTGGCCGTGGGAACCAACTACAACTTTCACTGCTGCTGCTCGCGCAAGCTGTGCTACCAAGACTAGCACCCCTAAGACCGCTAAGAGTTGCTTGTTCGTGTTCTGCTGCACTACTCCCGCCGCCACCACCGATTAACCAGTACGTGTACACATTTATGATCATCAAGTTCGTCAGCTGCACATCCACTTGCATCAGCAGCGCCATCACCACCACCACATCCTCCACGTCCACCACCACCATCATCAGCAGCCCTGTGATTAAGATCGGCATTGTTATCATCATCCTGCAAAGGCTCGTGCAAGATGCCGCGTCTGACGAAGCTCTGCACAGACTGGCCCAGCTCGAGGAGGGTTGGTGGTGTAGCTTTAGGGGCGGTGCCGGGCACCAAAAAGACATGCCTAAAGATGCAGGGTCTTCGCAAGGCAGATAGTTGTTTTGCATCTCGTGCGGCCTCATAGCAGCCGCAGCGATGAAGCACGCATCCTTCGTGTTTGCTTGGCCGAGGAGGAATTACTTCAAAGACGAGCTGCAGAGGTGCAGGATGAGCCGCAGAGTCCTCAATGGCCGACGGCGCTGCACTGTCCATTCCCACAATGCACAATGCACAGCAAAATCACGTGATGGCAGCAGGAACATGGCCATTGCACCAAAAGGAATGGCTTTCCCAATGCTGCTATATCATAGGATCTCTTCTACCTAGGCAAGAAGGTGGCCTCTGAGCTGTTTTGAGGGCTCTGTCTCTGTCTCTGTCTCGCAAAAGTCCGTCGGCTCTCAAGCCGGCGTGGCCTGCAACTCTTAGAATGCTATGGCCACAAGTAGCCCCTGTGATCCCGAAACCCTCAACCCTACTAGTATAGTAGCCGTCGCCTCTATAATATGGGGTCAGAGCGGGTATGGCAATGCCGGCCCTTAGAGTCCCTACGGAGTCTTACGGCGATGATGTACCCAAAACTGTTGTAGTCGTTAAGGCGACGGCCCCCATATTACCCATGACAACGGTGAATGGTAAGACGTGCGACCGCAAGAGCTGAAGTTACCACGTCGGCAAAGGCAAGTGCCAGAATGGAAGATGAACGAAGCCCTCCAACGGATGGCAGAGCTGGAGGACAGAATTCTGGGTCCTGTTTGGTAGTGAGATGTAGTGAAGTGTTGCGAAAGTGCCATGACACGTAGCGACAGGAGATGACAAAGAAGCAAGAGGACAAAGCCATCGAAGACTCGTCTGCGCCCCAGGCTACTAGAGTCCATCTGGAGGACACTGTCATCTACAGCCGGGTACGGGCAGGTGGTGCTTTGGTTTCAAGAGCAGGGGTCGAGGAAGACGTTCTCCAGGTGGTGCTTCTCGAGCAAGCTCAGCTGACGCTTGCTGTGCCGTCTTGTTCCTGGTGTAGGCCCAGGAGGAGGCGCAACACGCTTTAGTAAGCCGCTTCGTGAGCGAAGCCTGATCACGAGAGGTCGGCTGTGACTGATGTCACTACATCCTAACACCAGGCCTTGTGAAATGCTGCGTGGCCAGATTCCTGCGCAACGGGCTGCAATCCACAGATCTTCTTCGCCTTAATCCGATTGTGATGCAGACTTCTTGTCTTAGTTCGATCCAGCTGTACATTCCCGGGTGCAGACGCATTGTTTGAGTCTTTCTTTGCCAGAATTTGCCCCTTCAACAAACAATGCTGTAGTAGATGCCTATTAGGTCATGCCCGGTCATGCGTCGTTCACCAAAAGCTTTTCGATGTGCAGATGCGTCGAGTCCTTTAGCAGCAGCAAGAGCATCAGAATTCTCAGCCAGAATTCCGAAGCCCTGTTGCTAGAGTTTTCCAGCTGCTCCGCCCCAATTAAACTCTTCAACCCTCTTCCTTATACCAGATCCTGCCGCCTCGAAACATGCAGCCCTGTAACTAGTCTATGTGAATCCCCAAGCAAGGCGAGTCTGGACTGCAAAGTTGTCCGAAGCTTCCGACAAGATCCGGGAGCTCGAGGAGGGCCCAGGGGTGTCTTAAACTTTACTACTACTACTACTGCTGCTACTACTACTACTACTACTACTACTAATAGTACTATTACTATTACTATTACTATTACTATTACTATTACTATTACTATTGCTATTGCTATTGCTATTGCTATTGCTATTGCTATTGCTATTACTATTACTATTACTATTACTATTACTATTACTATTACTATTACTATTACTATTACTATTACTATTACTATTACTA
>CAJNDV010026692.1:28639-49595 GCA_905221635.1 Symbiodinium sp. CCMP2456 | reverse complement strand
CCCCCCCCCCACGGTTTAGGGTTTAGGGTTTAGGGTTTAGGGTTCCCCCGAAAAAAGCTCTAGACCCTGAGCAGCCAACAGGCGGCTGAAGAGACGCGGCTTGTTGAGGGTTATTTTGAAGTGGCTTGACATTACGGTCTTCTGTCTGGCGCTTAGTAGGGAATGAGGGCATAGATCCTTATGATAGTCCCTTAAGGTCCCTTATAGTAGTCCCTATAACCCATTCCCCCATTGCCTACTAAGCACCGGACAGTCTTGTCAGGGTGTGATACGGGATTGCTCACGGCTAGGCAGAATGTCCAGGCTCCACTGTTCAGGGTTGATGTTTTGTTCCCCTATTCTCTAAGACGCCAACACGAGCCTTGACAGGATATGCTTCAAGTTTAGGCCGTTTAGGCTTCAAGTTGCTGGGCACATAGTTAGAGTTTAGGGTGCAAGCCTCGCATTTCGGGCTACGGGCGTCGAACCCCCTAAAAGCCCCGCAAGTATTGGACAGTATCGGGGACAGAAATCGCACCATCATGTCATCTTCATCCTAGTAGCTGACTAGGTATCCTTTGACCTTGTGTGGTTGCATATAATCCTGATCATACCATTATTGAGAAGGTCAACCTTTTTCGGGCTAGGGTACGCAGCCCCTAAGTACATAGAGCCGGTCCCATCTGACGGAGGCTAGGAAGGGAAGTTCCGAAGCCGGGCGCAGAAACTTATGATTTTTCTGAGATTCCCATATGCGCTAAACTCTGAACCCTAAATCCTACACCCTAAACCCTATGCCGATCATGGAGACCCGTTTATGCTGGCATGAAGCTTCAAAGGCTTCATGCCCCAACAAGCTATCCCAAGCAAGAGGATTTTGTATTTTTCATACTTGGAGGATCATGGGACTTAGTAAGTAAGGTTATAAGTCCCTTAATTGGGGTTATAAGTATAGTTACCCTAATTATAACCCTACTTACTAAGTCCCATGATCCTTTAAGTAAGCCCCATGCCCCACCACTCTTGCCACCTTATGGGGTTTTCCGATGGCTGCTTCAGGACACCACAAGGGAACCGCTCCAAGGGAACAGCTCAGACAACGAACTAAGACCCCACAGGAAAGCCGTCATCTACCCATAGGCCCTAAAGTAGTTCCTTTTTGGGGGTTCATATATAGAATCCTATAAGGGAATCCCAAAAAGGACTACTTTCGGGCCTATGGGTATACGACCCCAACCTCGAAAATCCAAAAGGCTGCAAACAATGTCCATCCCGCTAAGGCGGTGCCCTGCAATAAACCTGATCAAAGCCCGTGCGCTCAGCCTTTGGTTGAGGGTTGAGACTGTAGGGTTTTGGCGCTTTCTGCGCTGAGTGTTCTGGGTTTTTCCTAGGCTTTAGAGGTTGGGGTGTAATATAGGGTCCTTAATAATTACCTATACTAGTTTAAGAGGTTCCTTATTATAGTTCTAGGAGGAGATACCCCAAAGCCCTATTCTATTTATTAAAGCCCCTACAGTAGCTGCTGTGTGGAGTCTCTTAGAGGTTTGGGTCATGGGTTCAGGATGCGCGCTTCAGGGCTTCCGGGTTGCAGCCATGGCCTGGCTGCCGACAAGGCTCCCGATAAACACATGGGTGGTTGTCAAAATTATGGTCCCTTTTTGGGTCCCATTACAATACGGCACCTATTATTTAGGGTACCCCAAAAGGAACCATAATTTTGACAACTTCCCACATTAATTAAGGAATTTGGAATCTAGACAGGCAGAGCTGGCGAAGGTACAATGATTTTTGGAAAAAAAAACTTCTGCGATTAGGGCCCAAATTGGGTAAGCCCTCCGGCTTAGGGTTTGTAGGAATTCGGGTTCGAGCTCCTTGCAGTGGCACTCCAGGGATCGGGTTTCGACAGCAAGACTTTGGTGCGGGCTCTGTGGAACCCAAGGCCGTTGATGAAACCTCGCCATCCACAGATCCTAAATCCTTCGCGCTAAGAAGCACAGCATGACCGTGACAGAAACTAAACCTTACCCTGCACCCTAAACTCTCAAGGAATTCGCGACATGGATGGAGTTCACACACAACGTTGTGACTACCGTGGGGTCCCCAGACAGCCCTTCGAGGTACGTACTGGGGCGCAGGCTTCAGGGTTTGGTTCCTTGTTTGGTTATTCGAGCTTTATAGCCGCAGAACAAGTTTTCCAGAAAGTGTAGCAGGTTTCCGTATGACTGTTGTCCAGAAGCAGGAGACAGCAGGTCCTTGGCCCAAGGCTAGGGAGCCGAGGTGCGATAGGTTTTATGCAGTGCCTAGAGTAGGAAGCTTTCCTGTTGGGGAATGCGCATCATGCTTCAGTGGTTGATTATTCTGTTGTGTCAGGATTTCGAATTACTTTTGCCTGTGTGGTTTGCCAGTCAAAGTTTCAGGTTCGATGAGCTGTAGCTGCGATATAAGATATTCGTGATTGCACAACTGTCTTCCAGCTCCGTGAGCAATAAGGGTGCGAGGATAAGTGCTGTTCATGCATCCATGCGTCTATCCATCCATCCATCCATCCATTCCATTCCGTGTCATCTTCAGTCTCATGTCGTTTCATTCCTGCATGTCATGTCATGTTCATGTCATGTTCATTCCATTCATTGTATGACCATGTATGTACCCTTGTTGGCTGTTTATCACATTAACCTGGTAGTGTTGCTGTTCATTTTGTTCTTGATATTTTCCATGGTGGTTAATGTTCTCTTCTTTCATTCATTCATGCATCTCTTGCTGCCTGCTTGTGTCTCTGAATAGACATAGGCTGCACGTCACATAATGGCATCATCATACCCGAAGCCACGGATCCTTAACCGACGAAGCATCCCGTGGCGCAGGAAGTGTCCGACCGGGCGCTATGCTTGCATGAGAAGGAAGTTTTGCTGGCACTCGACTGGCAGGCAGTGAGCACACCATTCCGCAAAATCTAACATAGGGGCCTTAATAATTACCAATACTATTTTGGGGCTTCCTTTTTCCCGAAAGCTTCGGCGTCGGGTTCTTCGTCGGAGGGTTCGTCGGTTGGTGAAGATGCATCAGTTTTATACAAACTTAATACTGTCCTACTTAGAGTTACATAAATTAAGAGCGTCCTACTTATGCCTTAGTATAAATTACGTCTTTACAAAAGCCGGGGCCGGTGTTTGCGCCTCGGGCGTTACGAAAGTTCCAGGTGGGAAAACATCGGTGGTAGCGAGGCATGGAGCGTGATACGGTTTAGGGTTTAGGGTTTAGGGTTTAGGGTTTAGGGTTTAGGGTTTAGGGTGATGGGGGTCCGACAAGTAGCTTGCACTTCGTTTTTTACGAGGGGTACCCATAGGCACTAAAGTAGTTCCTTTTTGGGATTACCTTATAGGATTCTATATATGAACCCCCAAAAGGACCTACTTTAGGTCCTATGGGTATGCAACAACTGCACGGTCCCTCGTAAGAAAACGATGCGTCCGCAACCGGTCGTACCCGCGTACGCCTTCCATAGCACATGATGGGTGCGACCCCGTAAAAAACGAGGTCGCACCGGTCGCACCCACTCTTGCCTTCGAAGGCGACCGGTGCGACCTCGTTTTTTACGGGGTCGCACCCATCATGTGCAATGGAAGGCGTACGCGGGTACGACCGGTTGCGGACGCATCGTTTTCTTACGAGGGACCGTGCAGTTGTTGCATACCCATAGGACCTAAAGTAGGTCCTTTTTGGGGTTCATAAGTTATGCCAGTATTTACGAGGGATCGCGCACATTGGCCTTTGAGTGCTCTTCCCGATTTGGCAACCCTCGTCGAGAATCATTAGTTTTTTCGTCTGACTTCTTCCCACAAAATGATGGGAGCGACCTCGAAAAAAAAAGATGTCACACCCGGTCGCACCCACCCTCGTCTTCGAAGGCGACGTGGTCGCACCCGCGTACACCTTCCAGAACAAATAGTAGGTGCGACGGGGGGTGCGACCTCGTAAACAGCGAGGTCGCGCCCGGTCGCACCCACTTTTACCTTCGAAGGCGACGTGGTCGCACCCACGTATGCGTTCCAGAACAATTCACGGGTGCGACCAGCTGCGACCTCGTAGAAAACGGGTTCGCGCCCGGTCGTACCCATCCTTCTTCGAGGTCCGGTTTGTTGTTGTCGTTGTTGTCGTTGTCATTGTCGTCGTTTTTGTGCTTTTGTGCATGCAATGCATGCAGGCATGTAATTATATCTCACACATGTGTGTGTGTATATATATATATATACATCTTTCTATCTCTCTCTTCGGCTCGTCAATCGCTTTCGGGACACCCGGATGCAAGTTACCAGTTATAACTACGGTATAATATATCCCAAACCCTATTGTAATTATTCAGGCCCCTATTTTGAACTGCTGCAGGAGGGCAGAGAGTTAGGGCTTGCAGGGTTCAGGGCTGAGGATCCCGAATCCGATCTCGCAGGGCCTCGGAAGAACAGAGCTTGTCAACCGGCCTCTAAACGAACTTAACGACTCCTAACCTAGGTCTCTCGGCAATGTTTTTGCTAGCTTTGCAGTCTCACAATGCAGATTGAACCACGGGCAGTGGTGTCCTTGCTCTTACGTCTAGGCTCACCAAGTTTTGGGGCTGAAAACCTCGAAACATACTCCCGAAACCCTGAATCCTGAAGGTCCTAAACCCTAATATACCCTAATTACTCCGCCATTGCCTGGTATAGATGCCCGAAACCCTC
Organism: Symbiodinium sp. CCMP2456; assembly: GCA_905221635.1. Taxonomy (NCBI): domain Eukaryota; class Dinophyceae; order Suessiales; family Symbiodiniaceae; genus Symbiodinium; species Symbiodinium sp. CCMP2456. Next base: position 44,898 of record CAJNDV010026692.1, on the reverse strand, counting down.
CCGACTGGAAGCCTCTGTCCTGCCACCTTTGTCAGGTAGAGTGCCCGTGTGTGGAACATTGGTCTTGCCTCTACTTCACCCGTTTTGGCATCCTGGCAGGCCGGATCCCAAGCTTTCTGAGGCGTCCCTTATATGGGGGTTTCCGCAAATCGGGGACCCCTAAATAATAGGATCCTTATTATAAGGACCCCAAATAAGGTACCCTTCTTTTCGGAAACCCCCACATGGCCTACTGTAACCGGAACCATGAGGGTTACGACAAGGGGTAGTGTAAGAGGTGCTATGCTTTTGTTTCAGGACTTTGCAAGGGTTTTTGGGGCTTGGGAGAAGCTACTTTATTTATGTTGTTTTAAAGAGCAGGTGTCTTCGAGTGGGGGTCCCCAATTGAGGGTACTTGTAGTCAAAACTCCACTATAGATTTATAAAGGTTCTCTGAAACTGCCCTATAGACCATCAGATTACCATCATAGACCCTGACTTAAGGAGGATCTCATGTATGACGGGGCCTGTTCCAGCGGAGTGGTTCACTCTTTATACTAGAAAAGGATCCCTCCCATGACCGGAGATCATAGTAAGGCACTCAATTCAGATTTCTAAACAACCAGTTCCGGTAACTAGCCATTCTCCTGAAAGTCCTATATAGCTATGCTCTAACAAACCCCAAAACTCTGTTCCATGTCTTACAACCTCATATTCCGTGGAAAGATCTGGGAGGGTGCAACTCTGCAGTGTGCGGAATTAAGTCCTACAGGCAACCCGCAGACCGAACTTCCTAAACTGTAGAGTCACTGTACACCAGAGACCCTGAAGCCTGCACCTTCTGAATAGCACCCCAAACTGCCTAAGCCTATAGGTCCAGGGTTTAGAAGGCTTGCGCAGGGGTTCTAAGTTTCGTTGGTTGGTTTCAGGTTTTTTGGGATGTAGGATCGCAGCTAGGAGAAGCGTTTCGATCCGAAGCCCTCCGCCGCAGCAGGTTTTCTGTTGAGGTGTTGAGGGGTTGAGGGTTCTTGTCGGGTATGTTGAGGTAACCCTAGTTACTACGTCCCCTCACCTTTCAAGGGCAAGAGACTTTCGTCCGTTCGTCCCGCCACCAGACGTAGGACTCAGGGTGGGTTGAGCGAAGAGGTTGAGACCTTTAGCCCCAAGCCAGAAGCCTGACTTGACGGGCCTTGACGACACACTTTCTTAGCTATTTCCCACGTCGGCAACATCGATGCAAGGGTGCCAGCTGGGGGTTTCCGAAAATAGGGGACCCTAATATAAACCCTAAACCCTAAACCCTAAACCCTAAACCCCTAAATAATAGGATCCTTACTATAAGGACCCCGGGGGCTCCTTATTATGATTATACTATAATATGGGTAGTTGTCAAAATTAAAATAAGGTGGGTTTAGGGTTTAGGGTTTAGGGTTTAGGGCTTAGGGTGAGGTACCCCTAATTTCCGGAAACTCCCAACTGGGCCAACCGGAACCCAAAGCCGACTCTCGCCTCAGAATCCCGAAGCGCTAAGCTCCTGAATCCCCACCCCTGAGCCGGCTTTCACTTCTTGACCTACAGGGTTTAGGGTTTAGGGTTTAGGGTTTAGGGTTTAGGGTTTAGAGTTTAGGGTTTAGGGTTTCAGTTCTTGACCTACAGGACTACGTGGGTGGTTGTCAAAATTGTGGTCCCTTTGTGGGTCCTTATTATAACACGGCACCTATGATTTAGGGTACCCCAAAAAGGGACCATAATTTCGGCAACTACCCATGAGACTACGTGACTCTCCGCTTCCCCCCCAAAGATCGGATCCTACAACCTCCCCCCCAAACTCCAGCATCTCAGAGTTCTACCACCCTAAATGCTTACAAGTTGCTATCTTAATCCGTTGCCCTCATCCTTAGACTTCCTGGAACCTATGTGGGTAGTTCTCTAAATTAGGGTCCCTCTTTAGGTCCCCATTATAGTACGGCACCCTTATATAAAGGACCCCCCGAAAGGGACCCTAATGTAGAGAACTACCCATGTGCCCTCGAGCCCCACGCAGATGTGGCGAGGTCGGGAATTCCAGGCTTCGATTCAGCAGATGCAGGCGAAGGTCCTGATGTTTGCACGCGCACCTCGGACTGAACTCCGGATCTCTGATGTCACGGTTTGGCATCATGTTCTTCAGTGGTAGTATATGGTACAGTAGTAGATCATAGTACATTATAGTATCTTCTACTAAACTATTCGCTAGTTTTTGTATATAGTGGCCTAGTAATTCTATCAGGGCTGGGCGAGGGGTGATGATACATGCGACTCTGAATTCAGAGCTCTATATCAGGGCTTGGGGTTATACGCTATACAGCCCAAGATCTCCATCCAGGCTGTTGGGGTGTTTTTTAGGCTATAGAAACCTCAACAAGTGCAAAGATTAGTCCTTAGGGTTCCTTATTATATGTTGTACTACAAGGCACTTCAAAACCCCATTCATTGTTAAGGTCCCTATATTAAGCTTGTAGGTTCGGGTGTTTGGGAGACGGACCGGGTCTGAGGCTGGGGTCGGAACATCCAGGGTCGGTAAGCATAAGTGGGGTTTAGGGTTTAGGGTAGGGTTTAGGGTTTAGGGTTTAGGGGTTTAGGGTTTAGGGTTTAGGGTTTAGGGTTTAGTGGGGTTTAAGGTTTAGGGTAGGGTCTGGGGGGTAGTCTTATAGTTTCCCTCACCTGTGCCTTTTTTGGGACGCCTACAGGCCATGGTGATGTGCTTCCCGATGACGAAGGAGGTGAGCCAGAGAACGTTGGCAATGGGACTATTCAGCCTCAGCTTTGTGAACGACGGGCTGCTGCTCCTTGCCTCAAGAATTAGTATAGGACCCGAAAAGTTGGGGTTCGGTTATGTGAGGTTTAGGACTGCAGGGGAACATCATATCTAGTTCTTCGGTGGGGTGAGGTCTAGGACTGCAGGGGAACATCATATCTAGTTCTTCGGTGAGGTTCGCATTGGCGACTGCAGAGGGCTGGTATGGGAGACGAGAGAGGCAGCAGCCCAGGAAAGTACTCTTCACATTCGTTTTGTGTATTCGGAGACTTACTTCCCACAAGAGTGTTCCACAGGTTCCCCACCCCCTCAGACTTCCCGGGTCAGACGGCTTTGGACTGCTTTCGATTCTCTTCGGAAAGCCTCAATTAAGCCTCGGCTCCTTGTGGTGAAAGGAGTGGGCTCATACATTTCATCCACTGGCACCCTTTAAATATATGGCCTAAACTCATACAAAGGTACCAAAAGCTCAGATCAACCGAACCCGAGGTTTCCGTTGGTGAAAGCATGCTAAGGCCAGTGTCCAGCTTCAAGCCAGCGGGGATCAGTGCCTCAGTGTCTCGGTCCCGACACCAGGCTTTAGGTTTGGGAATCCTAGGGTTTAGGGTTTAGGGTTGAGGGTTTAGGGTTTAGGGTTTGGGGTTTGGGGTTTGGGTTTAGGTTGGATCTCGGACTCTGAACCCTAAACGTCAACATCCAAGCCGTAAGTCTCGAGCCCTAAACCCTAGACCCGAAACCCCTCACCTAGACTTCTGGGGCTTCAAGACAATTGGGCTTGTAAGAGGTTTCTGGGGGTTTTGTGTGAGTAAGGTACAGTTTTGGATTTAGGGGCTAGGGTTTGGTTTGGAAATGAGATGAAAGCACTCATTAATTCGTTGATGCCATGCAAGGGGCTTCCGCAAACACAGTATGCCCTGTGTAGGTTCCTCATATTCATATGAAGGTGCCATGTTCTAGAAACTCCCAGATAACTGCATATAGTGTCCCATACATGTCTTTTCCCGCTGCGCAGCTTGAGCCGCAAGGCTTCAGACCCCAAACCCGACAGCAACAGGAGGGAACGCGAGAGCCATATCTTTCATCGACAGGAATGCATGGACGGATCCTAAACCGTACATCCAAGCTTGAACCCCAAACGTTGAGCCCTACCCTGAACTCTGGACTCTCAACGCTTAACGATGCTTGCCAAAACCCTGTGACTTCTTAGATCCTCACCCAAGGCAACTGAAGGCTTTTTCACTTCAAGCTGCAACCGAAGCTTCTAAGTAAGCTACCTTAAGCTACCAAAGCCTACTTTTTCGTAGGGCCCCTATAAATTCTATATTAGGGTGTATAATCAGAACCTACAAAACAGGTAGGTTCTGGTAGTCTAAGCTATATGCCCTCCAGCCAAGGAAGGCCAGAGCCGCAAGCCTCCAAGCTCCAAAGAAGTCCCTGGGCCCCACAACGGTCCAAGTCCGAGAACCGCTAGACAAGCCTTGGCCCATGAACCCTAAAGCCCTAAAGGCCCTACCCAGCAAGCCTAAAAACCCCGAGGCCATAAACCCGAAACCCTAAACCCGAAAACCGAAACCCTAAACCCGAAAACCGAAACTCTAAGCCTTCTGTCCTCAGGGATGGAGCGCACTTTTTGCAGCGACCCAGCCCAGACCAAGGGGTGCTCCGGAAGGCGACCAAATAGCTTGTGGGTTTAGGACGGTTTAGGGAGTTTCGGGCTTATAGAGTTTAGGGCTTGTAGGGTTTAGGGTTTAGGGCTGCAAGGGTTTGTTTTGGAGTTTGGCTCATGGGGTTTAGGGCCAGGTTAGGGGTTAAAGTTTATAGGGCTTATAGGGGTTGTTTAGGAGTTTAGGGCTTGTAGGGTTTATGGGGGTTAGGAGCCAGTTTTGCTACTACGGTGACCACCACCACAACCACCATCACTCGTGCCCATGCTTGTTCTGCTACCACGGCTGCTAGTCTTGCTACAACTCCAGCTCCTTCCGCTCTTGCACAAAAACGCTTGCGTTCGAGAAGCTAGCTAAACTCAAAGCCCCGTCCTCTCCAAATAAAGATTGAGCGGAGTGCCAAGGACTCATGAAATTGGATTGAAGTTTACCCAGAGGCCCTAAAGTAGTTCCTTTTGGGGGATTCATATTTAGAATCCTATCAGGTAATCCCAAAAAGGAACTACTATGGGGCCTATGGGTAGGTGTAGGGTTTGGAGCTCACTGAGATGATCGATGGTTTCAAGCTTCATAGCCCTTCAACCTGGTACTTGGAGGATCATGGGACTGAGTAAGTAAGGTTATAAGTCCGTTAATTGGGGTTATAAGTATAGTTACCCTAATTATAACCCTACTTACTAAGTCCCATGATCCTTTAAGTAGGTGAGCTGCCGCAGTGCCGACTGCCACCAGCTATGACGACGAGGATTATGGACATGATCTCCCTGGCGGCGCCTCAGCATGCATCATGGCCCCCCACTTAGGGAGACCCTAAACCCTAAACCCTAAACCCTGAAACCCTAAACCCTAAACCCTAAACCCTAAACCCTAAACCCTACCATCCTCAACCCGAACCTCACACCTCTAAAGTTGAAGTAGGTAACCGGCCTGGGGATTTGAATCTTGCCGTCGGCTTTTAGCTTCCTGCCGCCTGAGGTTGCAAACTTCCCAAAGCCTGAGCTGCGTGTACATGGGTAGTTCTCTAAACTAGGGTCCCTTTTTAGGTCCCCAATATATCTTACGGCACCCTTAGAAAAAGGACCCTAAAAGGGACCCTAATTTTGAAAACTACCCATGTACATGCTTCTTCCTTTTCAGTCACTTCGTAGGTTTGTCAGCTTGGCCTTGTCGCATCTTCGTGGTTGGGGTCTGGGAGTCCGCACCTCCGACATGATTCCGGAATCCGAAGAAGATTGTGTCTACCCATAGGCCCCATAGCAGTTCCTTTTTGGGGTTACCTTATAGGATTCTATATATGAACCCCAAAAAGGAACTACTTTAGGGCCTATGGGTACCCGTAACTTTGATTAACTTTGAACCCCCGAAATCGACATTAGAGAAACCCCTGACCCAGGTGAACGAGGAACCCGATACCCTCCGCGCTTCTGCGGGCGTAGTGGCGCCTCAGCCAAATGTGCAAAGAACGGCTCGGGCAGTAGAATTTAGGTGCCATCGATAGGCCACGTCTCAGCTTCTCCAACACTCATAACATTTCTCAGGATTCCTTGTGATTTTTTTTGCAGTATACAAAGTATAGCATGCCCCAGAACCCTGTTCTCAACACTCTTCTGTTTCCTACAACATTTTGGCTCAGGTCCTTAGGGCTATGGGCTATGGGGTTTTCAGGTTTAAGATCTATTGCGTTAGGGTTTTCGATTGAGGGTTTCATGGAGAGATTCGGGGTGTCAGGGCTTCGGATTTAATGGCCTCGAGGGGTCTGATGTGGCGAGTTCCCAAAATTAGGGGTACCTTATTTAGGGGTCCTTATAGTAAGGATCCTACTATTTAGGGTACTATATTAGGGTCCCCTATTTTCGGAATCCCCCATGTGGCGAGTTCCACACTCCAACACGATGAGTACGCGAAGGCTTTTTTAGGTGGCTCCACGACGCTGTCCACTCTAATGCTTGTTGTTGTATGCAGTGGTTGCTGTTGCTGCTGCTGTCGATGGAACGATACAGAGAAGAGTAGCATCGCCACTGTGCAAGGATGACGCAGCCACACAAAGTTTGTTTTGGGGGCAGGGCTGCACGACCACAAGGCTGGCCAACGGAGCTCAGGGCACGTTTAGCTGAAGGGGGGAACGGTTATCGGTTTTTGCCCAAACGCGGTCTTCTTTGTCCGGACAGAGCAATGTTGCTGCTCTTGATGCGGCTGCCTCTGCACTGGATCTACTTAAAGTCTCCATTGTAGTTCCTTTTGGGGGGGGTTACCTTACAGGGTCATACTTTTAACACTGGTCGAACCAAAAAAGGGAATTCTAACGGAGGCTATAAACCCTAAACCCTCAACTGTAGGTAAAGGGCAGTGGTCTTCTTAAGCAACTTGTGGTGCCTAAGGTCGAAGCCTTGGGCGAGACGATTCGCCAGATTGAAAGCATGCAAGTGGAAGGAGGAGCTTTGGTGAGGTGACGTTTTGAGGTTTTGGGGTGGTTCTGTATGTTTTGTTTGTTACTGTAACCCTAAATTACGAAACCCTATAAACCTTAAATTTTTGTGTTTGTTAATCCTAAACTAACCCTAAACCCATGTATGCTTTGCTGTTTCTTCTGTTAGGGATGTGAGTGTCGCTAGAGTTTTCGATGAGTACAGGGATCCCTTTGGGCTACTCGAAGAAGGCTACGGTGATTCAAGAGCTGAATAGCACAAGGTTTACGGGCTACTATACCCTATGCTTACCCTAAACCCTAAACCCTAAACCCTACCATAAGGGCTACTATAGGGACCTTAGAGGCGGTAGCTTTGAGCTCAGAAGCCAAAGTTGATCCTTGCAAGGATTCTTGCGAGCCCCATCAGGTTTTGTTTATTCTACCGCCTATGAAGCTGGTATCGGGGCTTAACACGGCTCTATGATTTGTAGAGTAGGTGTTTAGACAGTGTTTAGAGGCGAGCATGTTTCGCGGCTTTGTAAGTGCGTTGAAACGAAGGATTGGAAACCTAAGCCCTTCAAGAGCTGTAACCCCAATAGCCTTAAGACTCCCTTGAAAGCCTTCTTTAAACCGTACATCCCACAAGCCTCATACGACCTGAAAACCATACATGGCGAGGTATTTCAGTTTTGGTTCTATTTCTGAATCAAAGGGCCTGATACTTGGGGATCTTGTTTGGGAGCTTTACGGGAAAATAAAAGGTCCTTTTCTCGTAAAATTCTAGCCTTATGAGTCACCTCCCTAAATCCTAAACCCTAAACCCTAGACCCTAAACCCTAAACCCTAAACCCTGAAGGGATGGAAACCGTTGGGGTCTAGACTCCGGTCTCTTCGAGGTTTCAGTAAGTAAGGCATAAGCTGAGCTTGAAGTAAGATGCGCTCTTCTGCCGAGAAGGCATCCCGAACTTCACAGGCCTCCACAAGTAGCCCTCAGGGAGTTGAGAGCCGTGGATCAAATGAAAGGTCTTTTGGCATTTCCGAGGTGTTTTTTGGTCCGAAGGTTCAGGGCTTGGGAGCCGGCGTCATTGAAACCTGAACCCATGCTGCACACATTCAATCCTCAACCCTGAACCTCGCCGAGTAAAGAAGGATCCAAATATTCTCATTTCGCGTTGCAAAAAAAAAGAGAGCTTGGCGTTTAGGGCTATCTGTTTAGGCATCAGCGGAAGCCATGAGTCTCCAAACCGAGAGAGTGCATAATGACCTGCGCGAACATCGTCGTGGTTCCACCTGCCTAGGGGTTCAGGGTTTAGGACAGGGCTCTAAACCCTGCCACTTCCCGCGAGGAGCATGATGAAATCGCTTTGTTTATGACTACACCAACGGTGTTAGACAGGCCATGGGCCGTTGAGGATGTATCTCAACGAGGACCTGCAAGGAGATGAGATGAGCAATATAGAATCCTAAGTATTCACCAATCGCATTTTGGGGTTTAGGGTGTACGGGCTATTTTGGGGCTCCTTCTGACAGTTGTAGTACAATGTACCTCGACACCCTATGAGTTCGTTAGCCGGAAGCAACATGGGCCACGGGCTTTCGTCAGCATCTTCTCAGGCACCAAAGGCCAAGCTCCGGTTCTTCCCCAAAGCTTCCTGAGCCTCGCTCTCTACCTTATATAACCCACCAGAACCTACTTTTTTGCAGGGTCCCTAAAACCCATATTAGGGTTCATAATAAGAACCTACAAAAAAGTGGGTTTTGGTTGGTTAAGGTATGACTGGGTGCAACTTGCGACTACCCCAAAACGATGTCTCTAGGCCTAGCCTTTTGATAGAGGCACCTACATGTAACGGTCAAGTGAGTGACTCGTGCACTCTCCGAAGCATGCCAAAAGGCTACAGCTCCAAGCACCGAGCTTTAAGACCCCCTAAAAGCCACCCAAAGCCCACCAAAACCGAAAAAAACAAAAAACAATTAGCCCTATGGCCGTGGTCCCGTAATGCTTTGTTTTCTGCTCGGCAACAAGGCATCTCTAGGAATGATTTCGGTCGGCTGCCCCAGGGTCGGCCAGGATTTTGCAGACCCTCCTTGGGTGTGAGACTCCTCTGCCAGAACGCTTTAGCTGTCTGCAAGTACAGGCATCTTCTGTCTTGCAGCTGAAACCCAACGCATCGTAGTTAGGACTTTGTTGTCGTCAGGGACACAGCAAAAAATGGGAGCGTTTCTGAAGACCGATCAGGCTGCGTGCAAAGAATACTCCTGAAATAATCCTGCTCCTTTGCTCCTGAATCGGCAGGGTAGTATCCAAGAAGCCCGCCCAAAATAGACCCCAAAGATTTGGACACTTGATGTTAAGACCCCGCACTGACTTTAAATGCCACCTATAGTAGGACCTCTCGTCTCCATTGCAGTTCCTTTTTGGGGATACCTTCTAAATCCTCAATATATGTTTGGTTAAACCAAAGAAAGGAACTACAATGGAGACTACAGGCAGTATCTTGGGGTCTGGGGTATAGTACAGGGCTGCGGGTGTCGGGTGACAGCATAGGGTTTGAGCGAAGGGCATGTGAGAGTAGAAGACCTGAAACCGCCTCTACCTCTTGTATTGGGGGTCGGCTTAGCCCCAATGGGGGTAGGCCGAGGCCTTTTTGCAGCCATACTTATTGAAATACTAGGAAAGTTGAGCTGTTGTTAAGCTCACTTACTGCATTCCTCCATGATTCTTCAAGCAAGGATCCCTGCTGAATACCTAGTTCAGAGAGGTTCGAGTCTCTGAATAGACATCGGTCTCAAGTTCCATGTATAACCCAGCATTCCGTATCCTGCAACCCTAATGCCCAAAAACCACTGTTTAGAGCTTAGATTTTAGGGCTAGGGTTTGGTCCCCAACTCCAAACCAGACTTGGATCATCCCCTTTGTCTAGGGTCGGCTGCTTGAATTCCTCATTTCTCTCTGGGGCCAAGTGCCCGTGTAAAAGCGCTCCAGGTCCCAAGCACTCTGCTCGGAATCCCTAAACCCCGAAACCCTAAACCCCAAACCCCTAACCCCTAAAAACCCTAAACCCCTTAACCGCTAAACCCCTAAACTCTAAACCCCCAAACCCCTAAACCCTAAACCCTAAACTCTAAACCCTTAACCTAAACCCTGTGGCACCTGAAACTCTATTCTCTCCAAGCTTGGACCCTGAAGGCCCTAAAAACCTGATGTGCAACCTGGGCTTGAAAGGGCTTTGGGTTCCACGGGGCTGAGGGTTTTTTTAGGGTTCAAGGCATAGGGTCTGCGGTTCCTTGGAGTTTGGGGCTTAGGGTTCCTTAGGGTCTAGGGTTTGGGGAGTAGGGTTTCGCAAGCCACGGCGACCTGCGCTTGAAAGGGCGCTGAGCAAGCATCTGGCTGCGTCAGATTCCACCTCCGGAAGTTCTTTGATTGAGCATCAAACCATCAGCCCCTAAACCCCTGATCCATAAAACCTAAACCTAAGCCTCTAAACCCTGAGGCCCTAAACCTTACTGGAGTCATCCTTCAGAAGCGCCAAAACACACTCTGGATCCTGGTCATAAAGATCTTGAGAGAAGTGAACATACAGCACTCCCACACGGCCCTCAGATGCATACTAAAGCAACGTTTTTCCTAAGAAACCACTTGAGTTCATAGTGAATTCTGGGAACTTGGAATAATTAGGGGCGGAGAGCTTTTTGGGGCAAAGAATCGAGTCTGGAGGCTGCTAACAACATAAGGCCGATGCTTCAGTGCGAGATGTGCCGAAATAAGCTTCATAAGGGGGGGGGGGGTGTTCGGGCTTGACGGCGTAGAGTTTGGTTTAGGGTTGAGCGTTTGGGGCTTAGGGATGTGCAGAAACTCGTGCATCAGATCTCATGGAAGCACTCCGCTTGTGCTGAGAACTTCCACACACAGGCACGCGGGCTTAGGACTATGGTGTAAGGAAGAGGTATGCCAAAATGGAGCTTCTGGTCACGTGCGAAACTTCCAGACCTGAAGCTTTCAGAATTATATTATGGGAGTTTGGGGTCCTTGTAATAGGGACCCTACTATTTAGGGTACTATAGTTATTAGGGTCCCCTATTTTCGGAAGATCCCATATCTCAAGAGACGTCCCTGAAGCCAAGCTCCACAGTCCAGACCCTGGCAAGAACCCCAAACCCCAATCCCCAAACTACAGACTATAAGAAATACCCTACATGCTAAGGCCCAAAGAGGCGCGCTTAAGCCGAGAGCCTAAGTTGTAAATCGAGGTCACACTAGGTAAAGACCGCAATAACCGACAGGATAACATCAGTGATCTACACTATCCTAAACCCCAGAACCCCCTTAACTATAAACCCCTAATCCTTAACCCCTAGATCCCAAAACCCCAAAAGCCTAAACCCAAAGTACCCCTAAAACCCTGAACCCTACACCCCAAAATCCCAAAACCCCCAAAACCCGAAGTACCCCTAACACCCTCAACCCCAAAATCCCAAAACCCCAAAGCCCCTTAACCCCAAGTACCCCTAAACCCCAAGTACCCCTAAAACCCTAAACCGCTGAGCTGAATCCTTGAAGGGCATGGGTTCGCGGGCTTCGGGTTCTGGGTCCCAGGGCTTAGGGTTTCGGGTCCAGGATTTAGGGTTTAGAGTTTAGGATGTAGGGTTTAGGATCTAGGGTTTAGGGTTTTGGGCTTTAGGGTCTAGGGTTTAGGATTTAGGGTCTAGGATTTTGGGTTTCAGGGTTTACGATTTCGGGCTTAGGGCTCACGGCTGCTGATGTGACAAGGAACCACTGGTAGCGAGGATCCTACGAGTTGGCGATGCATTTTAGGTTCCCGCTTATTTGCATGTAGGGTTTAGGGTTTAGGGTTTAGGGTTTAGGGTTTATGGAACATGCTGTTAAATCGCCAGAGGAGCCTCTAGACGCCCTCAAGCAACTGTGCTCAACACATGCCCTAAATCCTAGACACCGAAGCCCTTTACCCTACGAGTAATACGCTAAACCCTAAACCCGACGAGCAGAGCCTCCTACAGCACACCCCCTAGCCCTAAACCCTAAACCGAATGGCCCAACCCCGTCAACTTTAGCTTGGTTGCTGGGTTCATAAGCCCCAAAAACCGAATGGCCCAACCCCGTCAACTTTAGCTTGGTTGCTGGGTTCATAAGCCCCAAAATTTCACGAGGGAGAATACTATCCCAAAAAGTTCTAAGCGTACTCATTCAGCTACTAATCGCCGAAGGCCAGCACCTGTTCTGCTCACGGGGATCGTCGTTGCTGCCGATGGGTGCGAAAATGTCGATCCTGTGCATCGTGTTCAGGGCTTAGGGTGTAGGGCTAAAGGGGCCAAAACGACCTGCAACTGCACGAAGAAGATTCAGCTCAGGGTCTAGAGGTTCCGCCAACTCAACCCCGACGTATATCGAGTGGCTTCTCTTCCGGCACTTTCCGGATCTTGTGCCTATGGTACTTTCTCAAATCAGTTCACAAACAGATCTGGTGTGCCCGGTTTGCTACAAGACAAACACCGGGTCGACATCATTTTGCCCGATATCAAAACCAACTTACACTCTAAACCAGACCCCACGCCCGAACCCCCAACCCTCAACATACCCTAAACCTTACCTTCTTCAGATCCCCATTTTAGGTCACCCAAAAAAGTAAGGCACCCTTAAACACGCTTTTTGATTCAGAGAACTACCCATGTGTCACGCAGGAAGTTCTGGATTGTCAAGTGCCGACTTACACTCGTGTGCGATAGCTTAAGGTTTTAGAGCTGAAGGGGTTTAAGGTTTAAGATTTAGGGTTTAGGGCTTAGGGCGTAGGATTGAGGTGTGAGGGCAAACCTTTTTTCACCCTGCAAACCCTAGTTCACTTAGCCTCATAAAACCAACAAGCCCCAAAACACGTTGAACTCATCTCCTACACAGTTGCAGCTTGTGACCTCAACTTCACAGGCCATTTTCGACTTCACTTCCACTGCATCGAAGTCGAAGTTATCTCGGAAAACAATTTGCTCGAGGGGCCGACAAAGATGTGGGTTCTCCTCAGAGCTGTTATGATTGGGGTGAGTCCTTTAATTGTAGTCTACGAGCTACTCTTCGACTATGTACCCAGACTCGAGGAACCCGAGTCTAGGACAACTCGAAAGTAGAAGCTAGAAAGTTGGAACATTGGTATCCTCATGCCCCAAAGATACAGTATAGGGAATCCTAGCATTAATCATCCTAAATCCATGTCCCAACTTTTCGGACTCACTGTGCAAGATTCAGGGCCCTCTCAGACCGTTGCTGTGACGACCGAGAGGGCCAAGGAGATTTGAAGGAGAATCCGAGGCCTGCGTCGCAGAGCCTATTTGCTGAAGTTCCTTCGAAATGCGATGTGTGCGTGGATGGTGAGACTCAACGTCGTTGGAGAAGTGAGAGGGAGCGAGGGAGTGAGCAAGGGAGGAAGAGAGAGAGAGAGAGAGGCAGCGAGAGAGAACGAAAGAGAAAGAGAGACAGAGAGAGAGAAGTAAACTATAGTACAGCATGCTCCGCCTTTGCAATAGACATCGGTGGAACCAAAAGTCTATAAACTCGAAAGCACGCATGGGGCGCCTTCCTCAGGACAATATTGGATAATTCGTGCAAGCGATGTTCGCCCTCACTCGGCCTTCACCACGAACTCGATTTCAGTGCACATGAGCCATTTCAAACTTTCTTTCTGTGCTGCGTCGTTGGCGCAATCCCTGTGCTAGCAACTGTCAAAAGAGCACTCCATTGCCCTCATGATGAGCCGCAGCTGATATAGGGGCCTAAATATCAGCAAAAATAAGGTTTCGAGGATCATACTGAGGAACCCCAAAATGTCTTGAAGGTAATTTTTTTAAGCCCCTATATTACAGAGAGACACTGACCCACTCAGCATCGTCTGCCGCGGTTGGCTGCTCTAGCAACTCCGGCTTTCTCTCGGGATACCTGCCCAAATGGGCGTGGCGGCGCATCTCCACCTGTGGCATGTCTTTGGGTCACAGGTGTCTTTAAGGAGCCTAAACCCTAAACCCGAAACTCGAATTCAGAGTAAAGGGTTCAGGATCCAGCATCCAGGACCAAGCCAGCCTTGCTTGGGGTAACATGCTTCATAGTCATGAGGAGCCTGACTAGGAAACCTTGGTCCTTTTGGCCCCAAATCTTAGAATCTATAAAAAAAAAAAAAGACCCAAGGTTTCATAATCAGGGGTTGATTGGTGGCCAGCCCAGACTGGCCCGGCTGTGGAATGCGTAAGAAAACCTTGTCGTCAGACTATGTGTGGGATTCAGGGTTTAGGGTTCAGGGTTTACCAAACTATGCGTGGGATTCAAGGAGCATCTATACGGCTCGCGCAGTCGGATGGAGGAGAATAGTTGAGGCTTTAACTGGGGAAGTTGGAACCGCAGTGCAGCACACCCCGGACCTTGTTCTGGAAAGCCTGCGGATTGCTGGCCACCAACAAGAGGTATGCATTGAGCTCGCTAACGTAAAGCTCGTGCATTCGATGGCCTGGCGGCAGCACCTGGGGGGGCTTCGGAAAGGTGTCCGGCACGTGGCACAAGGTCGAATCCTGCATGCGGCAGACAGAACTTGAGACACAACCCATGGCGCCGCGCGTGTGCAAGACTAGCTTGCAGAAAAGAGCGGATCCGAGTGATGCTGCAAACGGGCTGCGGGCATAGAGCGGCAAACTGCCAAGGGCGACTCCTACAGCAGTAACTTCTTTGCACAAGGGTTTTAGGGCACACCTAAGCGTCATCCGAACAGCAGTGAGATTAATTAGAATGGTATTGAAGATGATTGACTAATGTGGTTACGAGCACGCCTGAGTAGTAGTGCTTGCAGGAGCTAGTCAGCAGCATCATCATCAGCAACAGCATCGTCACCGCCGCGACCATTGCCGCCGCCACCACATGCACAAACAAAAACGTCACCGCCACTCTCACCAGCACAATTATCATCTTCGTCATTCCATCCCTTTCATCAGCATCGTCATCATCACCATCATCCTCATCATCACTATTGCAAACACCGCCATGATCAACGTCACAATCGGCACGGTCTTCTTCTCGATTCGATTAGCCATCGTCATCCTCGTCATCCTCATCCTGACGTCGCACAGCAATTGCATGCAGACTGGTACCAACAAGGCTGGTATGCGTAAACACACATGCAAACCAGTGGTTCCCGAAACCTTGAATTCCACAGCGCGGATCCTGTAGCCTAGGCCCTGATATCTACAAGCTATTTCGGGTTTAGGGCTTAGGGCTCTGGGCATATATTCTTCGATGTTACACCAAACCCCATTGTAATGAAGGCCTGAGCCCCCGACCCTGAACTACTACATCCGAAAGCCTTTACAAGCGCACACCCTAAAATCTCAAGCCTGGAAGAGTCCTAAATCCCCCCCCAAAAAAAAGTAGGCAAAAGATAGCCGAACACCTCAAAAAGGCCGTTATACTACATACTTTTAGGTGTCCAGGTAAACCCTAAACTCTAAACCCCAAACCGTATAGCCCTAAACCCTAATTTAAACTCCAACCCCCAAACCCTCAAATCCTAACCCTAAACTCCAAACAGCAAACCCCCAATTCCTAAACCCTCTCTTCTCCAAACCCAAAAAACCCCCGGACCAAACCCTGAACCCCGGAAGAAGGAACTGCTTTGCCCGAGGACCCGGCCGCTTCAACAGGGAGACCTTGGTCGCGGGCTTGGCTCATAGTCACACCTACAAGGGGCTTCTACAAAGGGTTTAGGGTTTAGGGTTTAGGGTTTAGGGTTTAGGGTTTAGGGTTTAGGGTTTAGGGTTTAGGGTTTAGGGGTTTAGAGCTTAGGAATTGGGCTTAGGGTTTAAGGTTTAGGCTGTAGGGCTNNTAGGGTTTAGGGTATAGGGCTTAGGCAATATAAGTATACGACGAACTGCACTACAGTAGGGGTTGGTTTGAGGGTTGCAGGGGCTGCTTTTAGGGTTACACGGTTTCGGGCTTCGGTTTAGGATTCAGGGCTTGGGGTCTACGAATCCGGTTAGTCGCATCAACCAGCATCATCTTGGTCCGGTTTAGAGTTGATGCTTTAGGGTTTACGGATCTTGGTTGCTGTCACATTGACATGGGTTCCCGCGTACAATATTTATCTACTTCCATGTCGAAAGTACTTCTGAGTAGGGAATTACAGTGATAATGTAAAACCATAACCATAACTACTACTAGACTACAACTGCCACAACACGAGCCTAACTGTCAGTAGTAGAACCTCTGTCGTGCAATACCCTAAACCCTAAACACTAAANNNTAAACCCCAAACCCTAAACCGTGGTGCAATGCCGAGCCCATCGCAATGTCGCTGTCGCCACCCTCCCCAGACGTCAGTACCTGGCCAAGGGTTCAAGGCTCAGGGTTTACGGGTTTGGGGTTTAG
>CAJNDV010026692.1:3870-22797 GCA_905221635.1 Symbiodinium sp. CCMP2456 | reverse complement strand
AAAAAAAATAGCATTGGTAATTGTTTAGGCCCCTATATTAAAGGGCTTGGCGTATAGTGTTTAGGGTTCAAGGGTTCATGCCTTAGAGTTTAGGGGTGTCAACCGTGCCTCCACACCCCATCCCAGACAGACTAACAGCGAACCGACACCTTCGCGGTTTGGGGTTTCGGGTTTAGGGAACATCAACAACATCCAGCAACAACAAGAACAGCAGCAGGAGCTGCAGTAGCAGCAGCAGTAGCAACCAAGTAAAATAAGGCCCACACTCCACGCCCAAAAGCCCTTAAAGCACTCGTGGCAGCCTTGTCTACCTGTATCCCCCTGCCGAGAAGATAGAAGCCCCTCTTGGAACAACAACAACAACAACAACGAACGGCCAGAACCAGAATATAGTGTTGGGTATTCTATCGTACACATGTATTTATCAAGGAACTGTGAGAAGTTACACTGCGTCGGGGCCCCCAGTATCTGATTCAACCCTAAACCTGAAACCCTAAACCCTGAATCTTAGATGCTAATCCTAAACCCTAAAACCCAAAAGTTTAAACCCTAAGCCCTTAAACCTGAATCCCTAATCCCTAAAGCTTAAACCCTCAACCTGAGACTGGTGGCGACCAAGACTAAACCCGTATTTCAGAAACAGCACCGGGTCTGGGATTCCCTCATAAACACCGTTGGGCTTGAGACTACCAATTATTGTCGCCACTGTAGTTCTATTTTGGGGCCACCTATGGTCAGCCTTGTAGGATCCAAGTTCACAAACTGGCTAGCCAAGAGAAGGAACTACAATGGAACCTAAACGCTAAACCCTAAATCCTAAACCCTAAATGCCACTTCAGGGCTTTCGGGGTTGCTGCATGAGTTCCCGGCATCTCAGAGGCCAGGAGACCGAGACGCCGGGGCGAAGCTGGGTTCCGCCCACGGTGGGGCCTCGGGCGAAGAGGGAAAGTTTAGGGGCTAGGGTCAAGGGTTTAGGGTTTAGGGGTTGAGGGTTGAAGAGGGGAAAATTTTCGGAGCTTAGGATGTTTTTTTCATGCGGTCTCTTTGAAGGGTTTAGGTTCTTTGTTAGGCTTCTGTGCGTCTACGGGTTCTGTGTCTTGCAGCGTCTCGTTCTAGAGTCAAAAGGTTTCGTGTTTAAGGTTAAGGGCCAAGATTCGAACAGGTTGTGGGTTCCCGGTGTTGCTTGTTGTTAAGCCCCGTCTTCCTGGCTAAGTCAGTATCCTCAGTTTAGTTTAGGGTTTGGGTCGTTGACGGTGTTCAAGACTGTTAGAGGCTTTGGGTATAAAGGATGAGGATTGGGACGGTATGCTGGATTTCGGGTCGTTTCAGGTTTTGGTTTCATGGTCTAGGGCAGAAGGCCGTTTTGAGGGTCTTTACGACAGGGCCTTGAGGATGTCGTTATCTTCTTTCTGTTGGAGTGGGGAGGAGGGGGGGTAAGTGGTCTTGTAAGGATGTTCAATGGTGTCAGAGGCCTCAAAGAGCTGCAGGGCGGGGCCGAGGGAGTAGATTCGCAAGGTTTAGGGCTTAGGGGTTAGGGCTTCCACTTGAAGGTTGAGGAATTGTGGTGTAGGGTTTCGGGTCTTTTTAAGGTGGAGGAACTGTGGTGTCGAGTTTAGGGTCTAGGGTTTGTTAACCTAGGCTTAGGTTTAGGGTAAAAAACTACCAACATGCTTCCTCAGGGTTCCTTGTTATATTTATGCTAAAACGGCGCCCAAACCCTATTCTGATTATCAAGGCCCCGACTCCCAACCCTGAATTTCTAGGGCAAAGGCAAGAGCCGTCTGCTTACATCTCCGCCCCCCTGGCCGAATGTATGCGACTTGGGGTGTAGGGCTTTAGTAAGGCTTTCTCGGCGCGGCTAGGTGTTTCAAGGGACTGTGCTGCAGGCTCTAAGTCTATAAAGTTTGGGGACGAGGGATTCGGGTTTAGGCTTCGGGGTTCGGGCTGCTCATTTGGGGCTTAGGACGCTGGCTGATCCCAACCACCTGGCAAGACAAAGCTCAAGCTTTCTTGAGGCAGACCAAGCGTGGGAGCCCAAAAGGTTTCAAACTTCCCCATTGACTGCTGTATACTTCAGGATGACGATCATGATGCGGACCGGGCTGCACTATATCGGCAGCAAACAAACGAGAAATGTAGCCTGCCCGCATGCCACCAAGAACCAGCTTTAAATATCGATCCTGCGAAAGCACTGGATGGCCTTCTACATTTTGCTAACCCCCTAGCCCTGCGCGTTAACTTACATTCCCACGCGCATGCGCACCTGACAGGCAGTGCGTGGGGGCAGAGGCGCATAGCCAACCTGGCTGGGCATGCAGTTACCAACTAAACCTTACACCCTAAACATATTGGGGATCAAATATTTTCCCCAATAGGCTTAACCTTAAACACCAAACCCTCAGTTGCAAAGGCAAGCACAATGTCGTTCTCGGGGCCATGGCAGAAATCAAGGACCAGGCAAGCGCTGAGCAATGGTGCTAAGACAACTGGAGCACTGCCAAATTGCTAGCAAGATGTTATTGTGCTGCTGTTGCTGTTGCTGCTGTTGTTGGCAGTGCCGTTGTCGCTCTTCTCTCTCGCCTACTGTTTAAACTCCAAGCCCGGGTTGAGCGCGAGTAAGTTGAGGATTGGGAACTAGGGCTGAGGGGTTTGTTTGAGATTCAGGGCCATGTAGGGTTGATGCAACGCTGTAATGTCGGGGCCTTAATAGTTGGAATAGGGTTTTAGCTAGGCCATATTGTACTATAACCTAGATAAGGCACCTTCAAAATATTATAGGTAGCTATTTACGCTCCTATCTTAACATCACTGATTTAGGATGAGCACTCGGGTCTTTCGGTCCTAGCGTTAGCCTTACGGGTTCAGGGCTCAAGCCCTCTGCACCTCGACAGACTTCGAGGAAAAGCCAATGCACACCAGCGGAAAGGCGTAACCACCTGCGTTCCATCTAAGCCCTAATCCCTAAGCCCGTAAACTCTAAACCTCAGCCCTAGACCCTAAACCCTAAACCCTAAACTCCAAACCCTAATACCAAAATCCTAAAAACCCTAAACCTTAAAAACCCTAGACCCTTAAACCTAAACTTAAACTCTACACCCTAAACCCTAAACTTTAAAGGTTCTAAACCCTTAACCCTTTGCTGTCAACCCGAAGCCCGAAACCCGAACCTCGCCGACCAAATCTCGGGCCAAAGCCCAGCCCTTAGGACTTCTTCAACCACGGTTTAGGATTTAGGGCTTAGGGTTTAGGGTTTAAGGTTTATAGGGTTAGGGTTTAAGGCTTATAAGGTGCAGGGTTTAATTTCTGAGGGTTTAAGATTTAGGGTTCAGGTTCAGGGTTTAGGGCTTAAAGGGTTTAGGGTTTAGGCTTTAAGTTTTCGGGTTTAGGATTAGGGTTTTGGGTTTAGGGCTTAGGGCTTATAGGGTTTAGGGCTCATAGGGTTTAGGGTTGAGGGTTTAGGATTTAGGGCGTCGGATGTAGGTAGGATTTAGGGTTCAGGGTTTTGGGTTTGGGGAGCATCCTGAATGTGTGGGGCCAACTGAGGGTGGAGCCTGGAGGTGGCTGTGGGATTCACATGCCTGCATGGTCTTTTTTTTTTGTCACGCGTTTGCGGTTGGAAACATGAGTTCTGCAGAAGTGGGTCCCTAAACCCTAAACCCTCAACCCTAAACCTTAAACCCTAAACCCTAAACCCTAAAGTAGGTCTTCTAGCTTCTGCTACGCCTCGAGGTCCCTTGCTTCCTAAGCCTTGCTGGGCTTGCCTTTTCGGGTTGGGGGTCTGGATCCCAGGCTTCCGGGCGTACCTTAAATCCTAAACTCCCTAAACCCTAAACCCCAAAACCTTAAACTCTCTAAACCATAAACTCCCTAAACCCTGAACTCCCCAAACCCTAAATCCTATAAACTCCCCAAACCAAAAAAGAAAAGTCTCGAAAGCTTACAGCCCTTGGGTTTCAGAGCTCAGGGTTCGCGACGGGATCAGGGCTTCGGCACTTGAGGTCTTCGGGAAACCTAAACCAAAACACCTAAGGTGCCTAATACGGGTTTAGGGTTTAGGGGGGCATGCAAGGAACTGTTAAGAAGTAACCTGAAGCAGCATCGAGCTTCCTGATGCAAACCTCCACAGCTTTTCCAAGGTTGGCACTTGGAGCTTTGATGGTGATGCGGCCGCGAGGTGGCATCGAGGTAGTCAGACCTGGAAAGGGGCATCGGTAGGTAGGAGTAGGACTCGTGGCAGCTTGCCGTGGTCGTTGTGGTAGTAGCAGGAGGAGTAGTGGCACCCTAAACCCTAAACCGCGAACCCTCAAGTAGCAGTCTAGAATGAGTAGAAGCAACCGGATTCAAGCCCAAGCCCGAGAAACCCTAAACCCTAAACCCCCAGACTCTAAACCCTAAACCCTAAACCCCTGTACAGGATTGGACACTGATGGGTTCGATCGTCAGGGTCGCCGCTTAGACTGGCCGGGCGTTTCCCAAAATGACCCGTAAAAGGTTAAGGGTTAAGAGTGCAGGGCTCTGCGGTTTTACAGTTTGAGGGTTGAGAGTGTAGGGTTTACGGGTATAGTTTGTAGGATTAAGAGTGTAGGGTTTACGGGTTTTGGGTTGGGGGTTAAGAGGGTAGGGTTGACAGGTTTAGGGTGTAGGGTTAAGAGTGCAGGGCTTTGGGTTTAGGGTTCAGGGATTTGGGCTTAGGGTTTTGGGTTTACGGATTTTAGGTTTAGGGTTAAGGGTGTAGGGTTAAGAGTGTAGGGTTTGCGGGATTTGGGTTTAGGGTTAAGAGCGTAGGGTTTACGGGTTTTGGGTTAAGAGTTTGGGGTTTAGGGGTGGGTTTACGGGCTTAGGGTTAACAGTTTGGGGTTTTGGGGGCTAAGGGGTTAGTCACGGTTAGTCGGCTATAAGGTTTAGGGGTTTAGGCCTTTTAGGGTTAAGGGTCACATGCTCAAGCGCCGTCCTGGGTGGATTTGCTCGGCAAGAATGCAGAATCCTACGGCTGAAAACCGGAGTTCGAAACGTTCACAAGAAACATAAGCCGATGCACCTACGCCCAAAGCTAAACCCCATGAGCCCTGTAAGCCATATAAATCCTAACTAAACGCTAAACCCTATAAACCCCATATAGGCCCTAACTAAACCCTAAACCCCATAAACCCTAGAAGCCTTAAACGCAACCCTAAACCCTATAAGCCCTAAACCCTAAATCTCAGGCACGCACTCATTCGCACGACTAAGGCAGCGAGGTCTCCCATGGCCTGCGAGCTGGCATAGAGACCGAACTCCTGGCGGAAAGGCGAAGCTTGAGCCGGGAGGCTTTGGGTCATAGGGTTTAGGGTTTAGGGTTTAGGATTTAGGGTTCAGGGTTTGAAGTTTTGGTTTGGGGTCTAGTGTAGTTCCCAATAAAAAGGAGCTACATTAGAGTTCTGAGCCCGAGTAGCCCCAGGCAGAAGTTTGGGTCGTGAGGCTTTGGCTCCTTGAGGCGTTTAGAGGGCCAGCTCTGGTGTTCTTTCCAGCAGCTTGGATCTCGACAGACTGTGGCTTCTGATCCTTGAAGTCAACGACTTCTTAGGCTCAACAAGCGATCAGGTTAACGGCTCCGGAGTTCTGGAATTGTGATTCGGATCATGGTGGACATGCATGTACGTGCTGAGGGCTTGCTGTCCTCAGGTGGGGGGTGCGACTGGCAGTCGACATTCTGGGGCGTTGGAACTGAGTCTCGCTTTCTCGGTGCAGCTGCGTGTGTCTGAATCTTTCAAACAGCGCAGACAAGCAAAACCACACCGGGACAGCAACTTTTTCGCCAGCAGACTATTCACAGAGCTCGGCTTAGAGGGCACAGGGATGAAGTTGGGCTGCCGTCTCTTTCAGGGAAACCCGGAGCCCTTAAAGCCCTAATCGATGTCACACGCCAGAAGCCAAGTAACATAGGGGTCGGCACATTTTCTCTTGACATTTCTGTGTAGTCCATCGAGTATAATAAGATATTTTCGAAACCTGCTCCAACTGTTGAGGCCCCGATCCGAACCCTTCCATCTTCCCCTATAGCCCCCTTACCTAAGGGAACCTGGGCCTCAGGCCCCTATTAAACTCTTACCGCTCCAAAAAAGATCATTGACTGTGGAGGGATTTAATTCGAGTAACCATACAAAAGATCCATAGTGAACCATATGGTGTCCTTATTCTGGTATCTTAGAATAGGCTGCTTCAAAAGACACCCAGTTCAGCCCGGAAAAGGCAGCTTCGAGGCTTTCATCCCCGCCTTGCGAGCAAGATTAGATGGCTTCCGCCCGTTTGGGCGCAGAGCCGACTCGGAGGATCATGAGACTTAGAAAGTACGGTTTGGGTTAGGGGTTTAGAGTTTAGGGTTCTATGTAGCTTACTTCGTGCTAGAAGTCATGATGAATATGGTTGCATTACGAGCATAAGCTTTGTCATAACCCTAATTACAGTCACTTTGGCTTGAAGGCTGCGTAGCAAGGACTACTTGGGCTGGGTTTTCTCCTCTTGCGAGTACATAATGGATACTCCTAGAGTTCTCTTGATTCTGCTTGACTTCGGTGCCAAGGCCGTTCTGGTATATGCACGTCTTGGTTGGACATCGTATTACAGGCAGCCACAAACCCTAAATCCTTTAAACCCTAAACCCAAAACCCTAAACCCTTTACGCTCTAAAATCCTTTAAGCCCTAAACCCTATTATGCCGCAAAGCCCTTAAGCCCCTTTACACCCTAAAATCCTATAAACCCTAAACCATACAACCCCATTTGCCTTTCAATATCCGAGAATTCTCTCAAGCCCTCCTAGGCAGCAGGAATCTCAGATGGTGCCAGCGCAGCTGCATCAGGGGCCTCACGTACAGAGACTCTGGGTGGGGCTTTCGAGGATACTTTAACCATAACAAGGAACCCCAAGAAGGAACATTTGGGGTTTGGGGTTTAGGGGTTTAGGGTTTAGGGGCCTTGGGTTTAGGGTTTGGGGGTTTGGGGGTTTAGGGTTCCGGGGCTTAGGGTTTAGGGCTTAAGATTATTGAAGTCTTCTGACCCATAAACTGGTTACCCCAAGAAGGCCCTAGCCTGACGGACCAGTACCGGTCGGGCCTACTTTCTCTATCCTGCAACGTCGAGTATCATCTATTGAAGCTAATAGTAACATGATCTAACATATAAGACAAAATAAAACCTAGAATCTAGACTGCTAGTACAGTCTATAGACTAATCTAGAATATGTCCACCTCGAGGGTCAAATCTGCCATCTTGTCCGCCGCAAGCTCTTCCGCAGCCTTCCTCGAGGAGGAGACCGAGATGCTTATAAATTCAGGCTTTATGGGTATGTATGTATGTGTGTATATATATATATATATGTTTTTTTTGTAGGGGGGTTCTAGGGTTCAGGGTTCGTACTCAGGGTTGGGGTCGTTAGGGTTCCGAGACCTTTAAGGTGTTCAGGGTTTGGGGTTGCTCCGGGTTTTTGGGAGGTTTGGGGTTTAGGGTTTGTCGGGTTTTGGGGGTTATCAGGTATAGGGCATTGGCCGGCATTGGGTATATGGTTTAGGGTTCCTTAGGGTTTGGTTTAGGATTCTTTAGGGTTTTAGGGCTCCGCTCGCTGGGTCAGGGTTTAAGGCTTAGAGTTTCAGCTGATGGCACGTTTTGGGGGGTTGAGGTCCAGAGCCTTGAGGCTTTGCGTTTGCTCTCTCTCCTTTGACCGCCTGCCCTGTCTCCAGCACTACCGAGAACCCCAGTGAAAGAGCAAGTGGCAGAGCTTCGAGGCTTAAGAGTTTGGGATCGGATGTCGGTTTTTGGGGTCGGGAGAGGGGATCGAGGAAGGGAAGGGAGGCAGGCACGCCTTAAAACCTGAACGACGAGTATCTGAAACTGCCAAACTTCCAGCTCCAATTAACCTGTCGCTCCTCATCAGCAAAAACCCTGAACCAATATCCTGTGCCTAAACACGCCAAAAATGGGCAACAACTTGGTAAAAAATAACCCAACACCTACAAAAGGAACCCCTATCTATAGGGATCCGGCCAAAAACACTAAGTACGGGTGTGGGAAGCAAGGTGAATCCTAAGACTTGCACCTCGAACTCGTAGACTATCAACACCCAAAACCCCCAGCACACCCAACCCTAAACCCTGATCCCTCAACCCTGCACCCTCAACCCTAAACCCTTAAAGCCCTAAACCCCAATTCTGCACATCTCAAGACCCACTGAACCCTGAACCCCCCAATGCAGGGGCCGTAATGATTAGACTAGGGCTTTGGGCTCCTTCATAGCATCTTTATAATCAGGAACTGCAACGAATAATATTGGTAAGTTATTTCGGCTAAACCCTAAACCCTAAACCCTAAAGCTTTAAGCTAAAGCGAGTCTCTGGAGATCTGCCCGCGGCTTCGGTGCGAAAGCTTTCGCCTTGGGCTTGGTCTTGGCCTTCGCCTCGTAGGGTTTAGGGGTTCAAGGAAGAGGGTGTAGGCTTAGGGTTTAGGGGTTCATGGCTTGGGGTTTGGGGGTCTAGGGTTTAGGGTTTGGTTTACGTTCTTTCTTAGGCTTCTTTCTGCTGTTCAGCCCTTCTTGGAGTACAAAATTTCTCAGTGGTGTTTATAAGGCTTTTGCAAACGCTTGATAAGGTTCCCCAGGGTTAGAAAAGCTTTTGCAAGCGCTTTATGAAAAGGTAGCGGGCTTCGGTTTGGAGTTAGAGGGTTCAAGGATCAGGGTTCTGTACGGTCTGTGGGCCTGAAGTTTTGTGGGTGTTCTGCTCTGGGAGAGTTGGGGCGCAATCACGGTGCAGAAGCAGGACCTGGATAACCCTGCACAGGCAACCGTCGGGATGCGCCCGCCCTCAACCTAAAATCCGACCGTCTGAGGGAGCTGGGCCTCTCAACATGGAGCTTGTTGACTAGATGCCAAAACGAAAGCTAGTCACACCCAACTTAGGCCCTAAATCATCTAACTATACCCATAAACAAGACAAGCCTTATCCCCGAGCTCTAATCCCGTGAAAGCCAAATGCAAAAACACGTCTACACAAGCATACGGCCTAAACCCAAAGCCCTAAACCCTAAACCTGGCGGTGAACAAACAGAAGCTCAAAGCACCTTGGCAGCCCCCTCGCTCTTGGCATGCGCTACGCCGTTGCTGAGCCAAGACGACCACTTAGCCCTCTCCTGACATTCGCTTGTTTCTTAAGGCTCTGTAGGGCTGAATAGGGTTCAAAGGTTTGTATATTCGCTAATAGGCTGCACTTGGGCTATATACGAGGTTTTATGCCCGAGATATATGTAGGTGTTCTATATGTACGGGTGTCTTGAACAACTAGCGTGGCTTCCTTCAGGTTTATGGTGTTGGGCCCAGGGTTCAGGCTCTGGGGGAGCTGAACCTCCTAATCTAGGGGCCTGAATAATTACCGATATATTATTCCTTAGGGTTCCTTCTTATAGTAGAATATACCCCCAAAACCCTATAATTATTAAGGTCCCTACAATAATCCGCTCTGGGCCTGTGTTTAGGAGGCTTCCAGGACTTCGAGCCCGTGAGGCATTGGTCGGTGTATTGAATCTAAGACTTCCGGGATCAAGCTTGGGGCTAAGGGCTAGGGTTTCGGGTTTAGGGTTTCGGGGTTTAGGGTTTAGGGTTAAGGAGTTCAGAGTTTGGGATTCCCACAAGTGGCGCGTAACGTTTGTGGTGCGGGGAATTGGTACTGTTATAGGTCGGGGATTACTGGGCCTCCGTGTTCGGGTATATCGGGCTAAGGGCTGGGCTCTAAGTGCCTGCATTGGGGCCGAGCCTGAACCTTCAAACAAGCACACGTCCTACACTCCTAAATCACGACACTAGATCCTAAGCCGATTAATGCAGAGGCCTTAATAATTGGAATAGGGTTTTGGGGGTTCCTCATTATAGTTTAATATACCGCAAAACCCTATTAAAATTAGTAAGGCCTCGAGAGTAACCTTTCCAGCGCTGAATCCCAACCTGCAAGACGCCAAACCTCTATCGGCCCTAAGCCTCCAAAATCGAACGACTCTGCGTCCAAGAACTCAGTCATTGTTGCTTCCATTATTCTTGCACACCTAAACCCCCCAAAAGTATGTAGAAAAAAGCCCTTTATATGTGTTGAGCCATTATTCTACCCGCTTTCAAAATTTAGGCGGTCACACACCCCAGGATTTCCCAAGAAAGGGCGGCCCCTTGCTGGGGGGGCTTGAGATCCCTGTAGTTTAAGGTTTAGGGTTTAGGGTCGCGCTTCCAGTGCGTGTCCTAAAATCAGAAGCCCTACACCCTTCACCTTACAGCCTAAACTCTATACCCGCAGAGCCCTAAACCCCTAAAGCGCTAAACCCTGATCCCTTCCGCTGCCTTCTCCTCCTTTCTCTTGGCTGCCGCCTTTAGATCTTGCTTCTCCTCGCGCGTCGGCTCGTGTCTGAGACCCGAAAGTAAAGACATGCTCTTAGGGGTCATTAGGGTTTAGGGCTTGGGGTATTGTGTTTAGGGTTTAAGGTTAAGGGTCTAGGGTCTTTGAGTTGGGGGCCCTTAAGATGATTTAAGGCTTCAGGCTGTTGGGCTAGGGTAGGACTCTGCCCACACTGCTTACCTGAATTCGTTAACCCTAGCTCCATTTTCGAAGACAAAGCTAAGCAAGACCCTTGCGCGACACATTTCAACAGCACTTTGGGGCTGCAGGTGCTCCGAGCGTTGGTGGTTCGTGAGATTCGGGCTCTTGATTCTGGATCAGCGCTGGTTCCTCTCTGCTACCTCTAGATGCCGCAATCCCTTAACTGCATCGGGTTTGGGAGTTTAGGGTTTCGGGGTTGAGGGTTTGGGTCAGGGTTCAGCTGTGGCAAGTTGGGCTGAAGGATTCTCTTTGTTGGGTCTGGGGAACTCTGTGTGTTGAGGGCTTACGTGATTAGGATGTTACCAGGCTTGGGGGCTTGGAGCTTAGGTCAGGATGTAAGGTTTGGACTGTAGGATTTGATTCGTAGGATTTCACCGGATACGCTGGTACTTAGTTCAAGCCGAGGCCTAATCCACAGCAACAGAAGCTGCCTCCCCCCGAATCTGGGCACTCCTATTCGCCCCGGCCCTCCAAACCCAACCCCGCAGCCAAACGATGTAATGTAGGGTACTATAATGAGAATAACGAACCCCAAGATAGTATAGATAATTAGTAAGGCTCCTATATGATTAGAATTACAGTAACACCGACACCCCACGTGCTCCTTGCCACGAAGGCCATTGGTCCATTCCTGCCTCTTCTCCTTGCCCCAGACACAGAGAAGGAACGGTTTTGGGCTTCTTCGTCAATGTTATCTTCGGGCTTCAGCATCTCAGGTTGTGCCCGGGCGACTACGCCAGGAAACAGAATCGCAGTCTTAGAGTATAAGCTTGGGAGATGTTGGGAATCAGGACATACTTGCGGGATCTGTAGCAACTAATGTATTCCTTTTCGCTTACTGGGATATGGAGATCCTATGTCTCAAAAACTCATACTAGCTCATACTCTACGTCCTATACACGCTGACACCAAAAAGATTTTGGTAAGGTTTAGGGCGTGGGGAATGTTTCAGGCTCTCTCGGTGTGCCTTGAGGGCTCACGGGATTGGGGGTTCAACGACGGGCTTGGTGTTTGGGGTTTGGAGTCCAGGGCCATCGAAAAATCAGGAAAATTCCTGGATTTGGGTCCTGAAGCCCCAATGGGAGCGCCCTGCGTTCATGTGAATCGGGCTTTAGGATTTTGGCTTTAGGGATGCAGGGCTTCCCCGAGCGTTGAGGGTTCTAGGGTTTAGGGTCTAGGGTTTAGGGGTTTAGGGTTTAGGGATTTATAGTGCTTTGAGCCTCAAGGCGCCTCTTTTCGGGGTAGGGTTGCCCGGCCTTGTTCCGCGGCAAGGAGGTGTACTGGTCAAGAAGCTTCTGCGTCCTTTCCTTCACTTCCGGAAACGGAGCTTTGGAGGGATCCGATACTATTTCGAAACCAAGGGATCCGAATCATTCTGAAACCAAGGGATCCTAAAAATTTCCTAGAATCATTTCGAAACCAAGGAATCCTAATATTTCCGACACTAAGGGATCCCAATGTAGATCTTAAAGCCCTGGATGGCAGGATCCTGATGATAAGGTCCCCCTTGGGGTTCAGTTGGCCAGAGGGTGAACCTAAAAGGGAGATGTTGCTTGGGGCTTGAAGCTCGTCGCTTCTTGCTTGCAGTCAGGTCTGCGCTGCTTCAGCTGTCGCTTCAGGTTTACACCTTCGATTTTCGGGGTTTCGGGCCCAGGGATGGGGCATCGAAGTTTATACGCGCTTTTGCAACTCGGGTTTCACGGTGCTTTTTCGATTTTGGACGGTTGGCTCCCCGTCTGTCCCGGCTCTGAACCTCCGAAACCTGGCATTGCAGTCCGATACTGTTTGTGTTTGGAGGACAATGCTCTGTTTAAGCGTACTAAATGAAGGTTCTAAAGGGCTTTAGGTTGGGTACTGCCCCCATACAGTAACAGTCTTTAATAGGGCTACTATTAAGGGACGAATATATCCATAATATAAATATTATCCAACTGTTACTGAGTGGGGGCAGTACCCAAGCTTTAGGAGTATAGTTATATGGCTGAGACACTCCCTCCGCAGCCTGGGTTCAGGGTTCGTGGCCTCAGAGCCTGGCATCTGGGTGCAGGGATCAAGCCATTTTCCCAAAAGTAACATCTATCCGAACAATCTCCTTATGTTTGGGTCAAAACAAGAAGTACTAGTCTCCTCGTACAGTCCCTATACATAGTCATAGTTTGGCGTTTTCGAAAATCCTAGTCTTGTCTAAAGGCCCCGTACACTAAACCCTTAGAATATCCCTTCCAGAACCCTCCAAGGAAGCCTAACTATCAAGGCCCCACCAAACCGCAAATCCAAAGCCCTGAACCCTAACCCTAAATCCCTAATTAATTCCTAAATCCGAAACCCTAAAACCTAAATCCCTAAACCCTAACCCTAAATCCTAAACCCTGAACAAAATCCCTAAACCCTAAACCTAAATCCCCAAACCCTAAACCTGAATCCCTTAACCCTAAACCTGAAACCCTAAACCTTAAACCTGAATCCCTAAACCCTAAACCCACATTGCATCCTCAAACTTCCAAAGCTCGAACCCCGGATCCAAGGTTCCTCCGCGGTGACATCGTCCGTCAGCATTTTGAGTAGGCTTTTTCCTGATGTCTTTAGGTTTCGGGGTTAAGGGTTCAGTGTTTAGGGTTGGGGGTTTAGGGTTTAGGGTTTAGGATTCAGGGTTCAGGGTTTAGGGTACTGTTTAAGACTCAAAAGGAAAGAAGCACATCAGGCCCCATCTGAAGCTTGGCTCGGAACAGTGTCAGTGGAATTTACTGTTTAGGTTCTGGGGTTGCAGGGTTTAGGGTTAGGGGTGTATGGGTTTAGGGAGTCTATGGGTCTATGACACTCATGCCCCCCGGAGCTTTGAGTGTGGTATAGGAACTGATTCAAGAGAACCTTAGGGTCTCTATTGAGGTTGGTGACAGGGATCCTTAAATATTGGGGGGTTATAGGACCAGGCTTTCTTGATCAGGTTCCTACCGTAGGAGTTGCGGATTGACCAAACCACCCGTCTTGAGGGGCCTTGCGGCAAGGGAGTCTATTCATCAGGGGTCGAGGGTGTAAGAGTTAAAGGCTGGCAAACTCGGGGCATGTAAGAGTCAAGGCCTCAGAATCTAAACCCTAAGTCAAAACCCAAAACCCAAAACCCTAAACCACTAAAGCCTAAACCCTAAACCCTAAACCCTAAACTCTACAGGCAAAAGGAGTTCGGGAGATCCAGGGTTTATGGTTTTTGGGCTTTCCCTCATCGGAACCTCACTTCTCCAAGCCCCAAATCCGCCCCCCCGAAACCCCACCCCAATCCCCGGCTAGCGAGACTCTTTATACGATTGATACATAAAACCTAAACCCTAAACTCAAAGCCCTGCCCTATTCTAGAACTAACCTGGTCCTTTCAGTAGGCCTGGGACATCTTAAATCCAGTCCCCCTTGGGTGTATGTACATCCGCAACCTTAAACCCCTGAAGCCCTGCAGCCGTGAAGCCCATCATCAGCCCCAGCGGATCCACTAAGCATTTAGGGTTTAGGGTTCAGGGGGTTTGGGGCTTAGGGTTAGGGTTTAGGGTATAAGGTAAAATAGAACAATGGCAATCACCATGATAAGCGTATCAATCAGACTCGCAGAAACCACACCAAGTGCTAGCACTAGAATCCACACGTATGAGTATAAGTAGTATCAGTATTAGCACAAGTATAGGTACACGCAAACAAAAAAGTATGAGTATATCGCTAACCATAATTGCCAGTACAAGCTGAAGAGTTAGGATTACGGTATAATGGCTCTTTGTCCGAGAGACCAGAGCCCATGCCCTTCCACTCGTGGGCGCAACACTGTGGCTTCCCGGGCTGTGACGTCCGCATCCTGAGTTCTGTAGAGTTGCCACAAGGGCGCTGTAAGCGTGGATCAAACAGGATTCAAATTGTTCGAGGGCTCAGAGGCTAGGGCTTTGGGATTCAAAAGCATATGAGAATGCTTCTGGTGTACACCGTATAAGCATTCAATTAAAGCACATGAATCCCGAAAACATGAAGATTTTAATTCTACTACTGCCAATTTGAGGGCCTGAGACCAATGTTGTGAGAGGAAATTCAGTCGTGACATGTTGAAGATTGGTGGAGCCAAGAGCGGCTACGTGCTCAGCGTCGTTCGTAGCCCCAGCTCCTTTTTGGTACCCTAAACCCTAAACCCCTAAACCCTAAACCCTAAACCCCTAAACCCCTACACCCCTAAAACCTAAACCCTGAGTATCCCGTATAAACTCCCAAATCCTGATCCCCCAACCCCCAGTGTCCGAACAGACCCTTATCCCTGAACCCTAAGACTTTCGTACTGCCCCCTTACAGTAACAGTCTATAACAAGGCTACTACTAAGTACCCTCTACATCCACATTCTCTACAGTCTTCATTCTGCCGTCACTGAGTCCATTCGTCGGGGCAGTATCCAACCCTAGGACCCTACACCAGAAATTTGGCGAAGGAGCTGGGCCTGCCTCTTGGAGCCGGGTGTTGGAGCTGTCTTGATTCCTCGGCTACAGATATATGTGTATATATATATATAAATCGGTTCGTCCAGGGGGGGTTACCATATATATATATATATAGAGAGAGAGAGAGATGGATGAGTCTTTTTGGGGCTGCACAGGCTTCAGGCGTTGATGCGATGTACGGCACTGCCATGTCTTCAGTATCAAACTCGGCTCCAGAGGTCGAGTAAGACTGTAGAGCACGGTTATGAAGCAAAGTTGCTGAAGAGTTGTAGGAGTATTAAGCACAGTCGTCGTCGTAGTGGTAAATCGTCATCGTAGGAGTGGGAATCTGCTCGCTGTCCTGAACCTGATGACCGTTGCTGAACAAGACATCCTACGTAAGCTTCACGACTCTCCCCTTGACGCAACATTACTGGGATGCGGATAATATTCTTAAAGATTCCCTTCCATGCTTCGAGCAGAACACACCCAACAACCTTATTCTATGAAGGCCCCTATACTAAGATGTGACGGGAGTCGAGGCATGGGCGCCTGCAACTGCTGCTTGGAGAAAGTGCTTCGGCCGCCCTGCGCGGTCGGTTGAGGTTCCGTGTTTCAGAAGATTAGGGTTTAGGATTGAAGATTGAGGTTTAGTTCTCTTTGGCAGCTGGGTTCCCGGACCTGTTGCTTTGAGGTGTTGAGACTTGGCATTTCGTGCCGAGCACGGACTCTGTTGAACCGCAGCCAGACTCCCTGGAGCGAGGAGCAGCCTGCATCTAAACACCCCGAAAGCAAGCCAAACTCCCAAGGTACCAGCATAACCGAGGGGCTTCAGATGTCAGAGACCCCAACCACCGCCAAAATGCTTTCAATAGCCAACAGCAGTAACAGCAGCAACACCAACAACACCAACACCAACACCACCAACACCAACACCACCAACACCAACACCACTAGCAGTAGCAGCACCACCAGCTCCAGCACAGAACCACCAGCACAGAACCATCAAAAGTCGCCGTCGAACCAGCAGCAGCAGCAACAGAAATCATACCAATGGTGGTAGCAACAGCAGCAGAAGGACTACTCATGCAAACAGCAGGGTGGCTCACAGTAACACACAAGTTGAAGAAGTTCTTGTCTCCGTGAAATGATATGACCCTTGATGTCCCATGCAAGTCGCACATGCCTAATCTCCCTATCGCCACCTCGACCAACAGCTCGCGCTCCCTCTCCTTGGCAAGCTGAAGATCGTAGGCTCGCCTGAAACGGGATCAAGTTGGAATTGAGCCTATAAACGGCTAGATCTTGTCGTAGACTATGATATACTGAAATATACTATACGGTAATGTACTAAAACATACTATAAGATAAACTAAGTTAGGGCTTAGGTTTTAGGGTTCTTAGTTCAATGGCGAACCTCGGGTAGGAGATTTTCAGTCTAGATCTTCTCAAGTTGAGGGTTTAAGGGCTGTTTAGGGTTAGGGTTTAGGGGTTTAGGCGTTTGGGGTTTAGGGTTGAGAGTTTAGGGTAGCTCCTGCTTGTCCAGTATCCTGGCAAACTAAAGGTTAGCCCTTGGGAGTATGTTGGTACATGCAGGGACTTTTGTACCCCAAAAGAGCTAAAGGCTACCTACTCTACTACTAGGTTCAGGGATCCAGCCTAAGTGCTGGGAACGGCTCCCATGCTTTTTGTTTATGAAGTTCGGGACGGCGAGGCATAGCAAGATAGGGAGAAGGATGTCCTGGATCCTAAGCAGATCGAAATATGAGAAAGGATTGATAACTGGCAAGCGATTAGCAAGACGATGGGTTTGGGGTAGTTTCTCAGCTTACGAATATGGAGGAAACTACGGTTACCTGCGATAAGCTCGAAGGCAAATTCCGCAGTCGGGGGGTAGCAGCGGGTTCCTGCAATCAGGATCCTCTGTTTAGGACCTGTTTATCCGCTATAGCCTGGGACTCCTAATCACTCTTTCTCCAAGCCCTATGTCAACTTAAGCCGTTGTCTCTGATGCGTTTAAAGCCTAAACCCTAAACCCTTAACAGGGTTCTAGAGGGTCTTATGGGGCTTCTGCCGCGGGCTGAGGGCTGAGGGGCTTTCGGATTTTAGGTGGCTCTTGGGTTGAGATTGGAGCATGCTCGTCCATTGCAGTACCCATCTCAATATCTGAAAATAAATCCAAAGCACTGTTCCAAGTACTGCGGCTCTTATACAAACGGAACCCTATATTGCGACATAAAACTCTCAGAAGTAAAACCATGGAGCACCCTATAAAACCGTTCACAAAGAAACCTTGAAAGACCATGAAACCCGATCAAATATTAAGCTTCAGATTTGTCTGTGTTGTCGGGTCAGGATATGGTTAGTCATTGGGGATTCAAGAACTTAAGTATGGAACTGTAAAGTTTTAGGGGCGCCGAGCTTCTGGAGTTTAGTTTTGAGGGTTTTTTTCGGTGCATTATTGGTGTTAAGGGTCAGGGAAGAGGGTGGGAAGTTACATGACATGCAGCACCAAAACCAGAGCTTGCCAAATGCAAAATCGAGCTGGGCCGTACACAAAATGAACGAAGTTTGCACTCCTTGGCTCTCCTTATCACTGTTGCTCCTCTTGGCAGCAACCCAAGCTGACCATCCAGACGCTGCTCGGGATGACAAGCGATCAGTGCATGTGTGTACAGTAGCACATGTGTTATATGTAGACAGTATGTGCTGCACCGACCCAACGAGAGCCAAAGGAGCGATGATGCCGCTGATGCTGGGTCGCCCCGGCCCCAAGCCCCACCCCTTGTTTGCCGGTTCGGCGGCTTTGAAAATTTGTGCTGCGTCACCCCAAACCGCAAACCTCTGCGGCATTGAACTCAGACGCTGAAGCCCTGGTTGCATTCCGTGCCTGCGCGCGTCATCATTGAGGGTGGCATACGCCTGCCGCATGACGTAGTCCGGACTTTTCAAAACTAAAGACGATACCAAGCAAAAAGGGCCATGGCCAGATGGAGCCTCCCCTCGCCACCCATCACCAAACCAGGCAAATCTGAATCCAAAACCCACCGACATCACACCCTCGATCATCGAATTCTAGCGCGAAGCTGTGGGCTCCCACGAGCCCACCCGAGCCCAAGCAGTTCAC
The DNA here is from genome assembly GCA_905221635.1 of Symbiodinium sp. CCMP2456. NCBI lineage: Eukaryota > Dinophyceae > Suessiales > Symbiodiniaceae > Symbiodinium > Symbiodinium sp. CCMP2456. Next base: position 4,627 of record CAJNDV010026692.1, on the reverse strand, counting down.
ATAAAACGGATTAGGCCTTGAGGGCTCAGGCTGGGGCTTAGGATTTAGGGCTTTAGGCTCAGGCTTTGAAGTTCAGGATTTAGGGGAGCACGGCCAAACTCATTCAACATATTCAGGTGAACAAAACTGAAGGGCCGGGTGTGCTCTCACAGGCAAAACCTGAAGACGCCGCAACACCGGCATCTTGCAGTTGGAACCCGACATCCAACACCACACTGCAATCGCTGAAGGGGGCTCTCGCATGTTCATCGGTTTAGGGTTCCTGAGCTCAAGAAGAAGCCCTGCTGTAACCTTCGCACCCAAAGACAGAAGATTCAGACCAACAACGAAATCACTGGGACCTTGAGGAGACATCATCAGTTTCATCATTGTCTTGATTCTCATCGTCTCTATCATCAACATAATCGCATCTTCGTCATCATCCTAATAACTGTGAACATTCTCATGCTAGACAGTAATGAGTCATGACAGTAACAGTTAATGTTGAAGATCGCTTGGAGCTTACTTTTCCCTGAAACCTTAACCCTGAAAGATCCCTAAGTCCCTAAGAGCCCTAAACCCTGTTGCCCCAAGCTGCTGCCTTGTTCAGCGCATCGAAGTCATCTTTGTCCCCACCTTTGTCGGGATGCTGCTCTAAAGCTCGCTGCCGATAGGCTCGGATGATCTCCTTGCCGACAGGCTCGGAAAGGTGTAATGTATGGGCCTAAATAATTGCCAAACCAATTTCTTTTTTTTTTGGTGGGAGGGGGGGGGGGGG